>JAUZST010006490.1:0-14816 GCA_034779995.1 Parotocinclus haroldoi
TCTCTCTCTCTCTCTCTCTCTCTCTCTCTCTCTCTATATATATATATATATATATATATATATATATATATATAGCTCTCTGTCGCCCCCTCTGGGCTGACGCAGTAGTACAAAGCCGACTGGAAAAGCTCTCCAGCTAAGGCGCTTCTGCAAAGAACAGTTTGGATTTCTAAACCTATTAGCACGATTGCTCCAAGGTTTGGCTCTCCACAGTGCTGCTAATTTATATTAATTTCTGCTAATGGCTACAGTTAATATTCCTCCACGTCGACACTTCCCCCAGATACACACAGTTCCACCTGTCTTATGTTAACGCGCGTTTATTTCCGTTCCTCCATTTAAGGTTGAAAGGTTTGTATATGTGAGTCGGTGAAGGAGGCGGCACCTCTGTAATGCCGGTCTCGATAATGGAGGTGTGGCCTTTGGATGAGGCATGACCTCTGGAGCTGTCGGTCCATATGAAGGAAGCGCTGCCTCTCAGTGTTTTAGTCCCAGTGACGTTTAACTGTCAGCTCTCACTGAACGAGGCTTGGTCTTTGTACCTGTCAGTCCCTATAAAAGTGGTCTGGCCTCGTGTGCTTCCTGTCAGTCCCAGTGGATTCTCTACCTGTTAGTCTCATTGATAAAGGTGCAGCCGCTGAATGTTTTTAGGAGGGGGAGCCTCGATCTTTTAACACCTGGGTGTGTTTTTGTGCGCTTTGCAAGTTGTAAGTGTGTCGTTTGAATAAATATACACATTTGTTAAAGTGAACGGACATTAGATTTAGGTTTAGGCTTAGGAGATTCAGGTGATCCGGATGCTTACCTGTGCTCTCGGGTCCTAAATATCGTAATTAGGGCATCTATATATGGATATAAGGCTGAGCAAAGACATATGGCTTAGTTTTTAGATCTGAGATTGCACTCGTTTGTGGTCTCTCTCTCTCTCTCTCTCTCTCTCTCTCTCTCTCTCTCTCTCTCTCTCTCTCTCACACACACACACACACACACACACAAGAGAAATTAGTCAAGCCTTTAATGACTCAGCATTCCTGGCCCAGCTACATCCATGTCTCCTCCCCTGCTACTGCCACCTTCCCAGAAATCCGCACAGCTTCCCAGACACAACTCAGCACAAGCTTCCCAAAGGAACAATCAAGAACAAGCAGCCAGCAGCAATAGACAAGTGCAGATCAAAGGCCAATGGCAGATAGTATGCCATTGTGGGGTTTGTGAATCTCCAGCTTGGTTGATTTTCAGTATTTTGCAGTATTTTAAAAGTACAGGTGCAGACCATATCTTGAAAATTATTGTTTTAATTGTTGTTTTAATATACTATAACTGCTAGTGAGAATAATTATAATTACTCAGGGGCATCTTTCCACCCCTCATAATTGTACTCAGACCACATATTCCAGCCCAAACATAAGTCATTGTACATTTATTTTGTACAGCTGGGAAACAGATATAAAATGTGTCACAGAATTGATTGAGGATGTATTATTATGCATGTATGCTGTTGCATAGTGAAATAACACAATGATGTCAATCTATGCTGTAATAACTGCATAAGTACAGTGTAATAAATGTGTAATTACACTACACTAGAGTCGCTCCCTCCCCCAAAGTCAGTGCAGCAATACATTTTTTCCCCCAAAATACACAAATAAATATATGAGACCTTACATAAGTAGTCAACAACTGATTTTTGAACTATGCAAACAACTGCTTTTTTCAAATGTGTTTATTTTCTTCTTGCTAAGATACCTAATAAATAGATGTTATTAAATGTTACAAAAACATAGAGTATATGTATATGTAATATGAATAAAATCAGGATAATTTACTCTTTTCAATTTTAGTCGTTTGTGCATTTGACATTTAATTTTGGTTTGAAATATTATACTGTTAATTGAACGCTATGTGAATTAGTTATACTAATTTCATTCATTTAAAACTAAAATGCTAGACAAAAGAACATTTTTTACTTTCCTTGTGCTGAGCTACATGTTCGTGCTTAAGGTGGTGAGAAACAGAGAAACAGATTAGATTAGCTGTTACAGACTTTTTGCATGGCTTATGTATCACTGTAGTTTGTTGTAAATCTGATATTTTGTATCTAAACCACCTCCACACTACCGAAGAGGACAAACTCTACCACCGCAGAACCCACTTTCTGCAATATCTGTTGTTCTGCGTATGAGTCACGTTATGGAAGTACGCCATAATCTGTGTAAATCCATTATGTCGTTATGTAAAGATGTCGGAATATCACAATATGGATGTTTTATATCGTCTAAAAAATTAGACCGGTATTATTGCGAACAATACGATATGGCACACCCCTACAAGAAAGCATCAAAACAAGCATAACAGAAAGAAAGGCGCTTCTGAGTAAGATGGAATTGGGCTTAAAAACAAGGTCAAATTATATCTATTAGTTTAAACTGATTTAATAACCATTTACCAATTTTCATTTGGCATTCCCCGATTATTATTCAGGCGCCACTTCTGAAATTTTTTACTCTAGTAAAACCTCTTTTGCTGTACAATTTTACCACTTTTATTTTGTTTTCACTTAATTTAATACTTATATAATACATTTTTACCAAACTATTGGCAATCTTAGCGTTTTAGGATGTATTTAGATTGTATCTGGCTTGTCTTGCATTTGTTTATATTTAAATAATTAGCAATGAAGTCAGTGTAGTAATGGAGACTGTAAAATGCTCATTAATGTGCTAGGACTGTAAGGGTTAAGTGTGGGTGCAATAAGGCCAAAAGAATTTATAGCCAAGAAAGTCAGGCCAAACTAATTATATCCTACATATACTAATGCTATTTTATGAAACCTCATCTAATTCAGAGACTACTGAGTGCTACAATTGCAGCAGATCCTGCTCACAGGAGGACATAGTGATATGAAACAGAGAGACTAGCAGCATGCACTGCACATGATCAATGCATGAACATCTTTCATGACAGATCACAGAATCTGGCAAACAACAGCGAACACATAAGCCTCCTGCAAAAGCATAAGCATTAATAACCAGAAGACGAAAGGAATTGTGACTGCCACTGAAAAGCAAAGCTAGAGCAAAGCTGTCCAGCCGCCTGTCTGTCTTTACTATGGCTTTCGGTTAATAGAACAAGCTGTAATAAAGTGCATCACAGCTGCGATATTGAAAGAAAACAGCTGGACTACTGAACCTAATCTTATTTCTTATGACAGCAGGAATAGTAAAGGACAGAGTCAGCAAATTGCACTTGATAATAGTTGGAATAATTATATTAACACAAGAAAAATCTTACAATCAGGTCCTGTTTCTAGGAATAATGAATTATGCTGACTGATATTATCTTGTCAGCACAGCAGTAAAGATTTGGCCCTCTTTAGCTTCTGTGTATTTTACCTTTATTATAGATGTACTACTTAGGTAATTGAATTTGGTTCTTACATTTCTAGGCTGCCCGAGGACGTTTGGTCCCGTTTGCATCTTGGATTCTCAAGGTAGGAAATATTTATTTGGCCACTGCCACCTTCAACTGTGGTGCTGTTTACATGTGTACACACCGTATATAGTGTCTGTAATGTTGGTTCGAGCCAATGTTTTATTATAAAAGTGCTACATAAATACATAAATGTTTGCTGTGTTCCTAAGGGTGTGAGAGTGACTTTATTTGAATAAATAAATGTAAAAAAAAATTTGGTTCAATGAACATAATATTTGCACAAACACTTGTCCCTGTCTTGAACACAGCCGTTTTAATTGTATGTTTATCAAAACTAAATTTTTTACATTTTTATTGATAATACAGATATAATTAACAAGAACATTTTAATCAGAATGTTCCTTCCTATAAAAATGGTTTGGATAACAAATATTCATTTACATTCATTCTTACGGGGCGATCTCAACCACATTTCTGTACATTCAAAACTCTTTTTGGCACAGTTATAGTTGCACAGGGGACATTCTCGATATTCTTACTGTCTGTCTGCTATTTCCAGATTAAACAGTACTTCGCCTGTCTCATCAGCAAGGTCTCTTCATCACGTAACGCACCATGAGTGTATGCATTCTCTAATGTCTAAAAGCTGCATCTTTTAGTGCTGAACGCTAGAATGCTGAAATAAACATTATTATTAACCACTGAAAACCAGAATTAGAGTCAACCCTGGATATTTGGTGTACAGTCAAATGTATATTCTAGATGGGGCATCGGTTCATAACTCAAGGCTGGGAATGGGTTACACTATACTAAACGGCCAATTCAGGACACTATGAATTATGAATTGTCACTGCATCAACCATAAGATTATTCTTACATTTTGGAAAACAAGGGTAGCACTGTCTCCTTACAGCAAGGAGGTCCTGGGTTTCTTATTTAAGGTTACTTATTTACAGGTACTCTGGTTTCCTATCATAGTCCAAAGACATGTGTGTTAGATTTCAAAATGAAATGTCCCTTAAATTTTGTGAGCCGTGTATATGACTATTCTTGATGTAACCTTGTGTGTGTCGCTGAAATGGCCACTGATGTCGATAGCAAGGTTAAATAAAAAAACAAATAAACAACATTTCTGAAAGCAAACATAATAGAGAAAATTTAGAAAAAGTTTATCACACAAGTTTATCAGCTCTATCGGTAGTATATGTACTAAATTTTGTACTACGTACTAATTAACATTGTGCAGACAGTTCAAAACTATAATTTATGTACAGATTCCAAAAGATTTATTTATTTTGCACGTACCAAACAAATGGAGGGAAACAAGAGGCTGCAACCAAAGGAAGGAGCTATCAATAGCAGAGTTTTTTTTTCTGCCATGACAGCCCACTCTTCCGTCCTCTGCCCTCTCTGTCTCCTGCTTTAGATTTGATTTCAGGTTATTTTTAGCTAAAAGCTAGAATCTATTTTAGGGACAAGAATCATGTTATTAATTATAATAATAATAGTTAGGAATATCTCTGTCTGTTCAGCATTCTGTTTGATAAAAGGAATGTAACAAAATGGTCAAAAGTTAAATTAAAATATAAATACTAATAACTGAATTTAGATTTTTTAAAATATATATTTAAAAATGTTTTTTGGAAATTCTAATATAAGAGTCATTTAATTTTAATTCATGCCGTAGAGGTTAGAATTCAAATCAGTAGCTTCACAGAAAGAAAGCCAAACCCATAAGTTATTTGGCTTAACTACAAGTTGAACATGGCCATTTATTATGGACAATAATTTTCACCTTTTTCCTTCCATTTATGAAATTTAAGAAAACCAATTTACTCCTAAACTACTTTGAAAGTCTTAGGGTATGACCTTGAAAAGGCACGTGCACATGACCAGGCACCTTCAAATTCAAAGAGACCTACAACTCTGAAAATGGTTATCAAATGAAAATATTTAAACACTGCAATTTTGAGTCCAGTGGTAAAAACTCCAGAGGCATGCTGAATTCCAAATAAATCCCCACTCTTTAAATATATGCACTACGTGAAGTACAGAACAATGTAATAATTTATTTGGGTTTGTTTCCTATGGATTCTAGCTTTTACTGATTATTATCAACCTGGTTCACAAATATACAGGGTGAACATTGCGAGCATTAACAAGAATTACTGTTTTAGTTATTGTAGAGAAGAATTAATACTTCAGGAAGATAATATCCCAAAACATAATTGATTCTTTGTCACAACTACTTGACAACCAAGGAACATCAATCAGTTCTAGCTGTCATGGACTTTCTTCTAAAGACACCTGACTAAATCAACCCCATCCCCATCAACCATTTATGGAGTTACCTGAAGACCACGTATTCAGTAACAGTTCACAAGATAGTCTTCTAAATTTAGCAAAATCATTCTGTGATAACATGGGTCATCAGATTTTGTACAAACCCGCCAGCTTTGCTGTTACACTGTAATTTCAGAAAATTAGGGGACATACGAGATACTAATAAATTCAGAAATATAAGCAATATTTATTTCAAAGGTTTACAATTTCTTTTATTGATTATATTATTTATAATGAAAACATTCTATTTTTACATTAAGACAAATGCAAAATAGTAAAAGAAAAGAAATAAAAAAGAAAAGTGAATACACAATGTGTATATTATCCAGTGTGCTGCCTTTCAATTGACTATTATACCTAATTAAATCAAGAAATGATATGTAGTTGCAGTTTTTTAAAATTAAGAATTCCCCTGTACCATCATATCTAGATCATGGGTTATTGATGAATTCTGTTTTTGTTTCCATTTAGTGTTATTGAAAAAAAAACACTGAAAAATTCTGGACTAGAACAAATTAACTGCTTTTTTCTGATCCTTGATCCCTAGTTTGCTGGAATACTAACTTCACCATAAATAGAACATCTAATATCTTAAAAAATGGAAAGCAAGTTCTTAGAGACATCATCATCCTATGTTTGCACACGCCCAATTTAAATGACTAAATCTGTATTAAGAAATTACAAACAAAAGAGGTGCTTTTCAGTAGAGGACCTTTTCAGTTTCCCTTTTTAAATGAGTGTTATTTTTTACTCTGATTTAAAAGAGTTTTTACCTCACTACGCAAATTAAGTATGAGTGACTATGCAAATAGCTGCCTTTAATATTCAGTACATGTGCTAAAGATGCATGTAAAAAAAACCCTCATAACACAAATAAGCATTAATGAATATTACCTGAAGATTTTCTAAATTGAAAAAATAAATTATAACAAGTAAGATCTAAATCAAATCAGTATTGGTCAGGAAGACTTTATCCCCTTTAAAATCTTTGTCAGTTTTCTTACAGGTTACAGACTATAAAGTAATTGTTTGAATAATACTTTCACACACTCACTTTAATCCAGTTCAGGCAGGGGGTGGAACTGAACCACGGCACCACCTTGGCACCTTTTTATTTAAAAACAAATGGTGTGAGATTGAATAGTATGGCCCATTTAGCAACCACATTGTGTTCTGTGGAACAGGTCGCTGACTGAAATTGACAACAGACCAACAGACAAAATAGATTGCATTGATAGACATTACGAACAACACGGAAGAAGAAAAAACAGGGAGAAGGAGCACTACTTACAACAGGACAGGCAAATACACTTACAAACACCAGTTGCAGCGTGTTGCGAATAAGTAGCAGAAAGTCATACACACAAACAGAAGTAACTTGACTTGACTAGAAGTAACCAGTCTCTAGTCCAAATGTGAGCTAACGAGCAAGGAAACACATGACTGTTAAGGTAAACACACACACACACACACACACACACACACTCACACAGATACATGAATATTGGCCTTCCTGCTCATAAACTCCCACCTCTGCCCATGAGTTTGCAGTGCTAATTGGCTATTATGATTACTGTGCTGATTGGCTGGAGTTGATGTCTGGAGTGAAATGAGTGAAAATTTTCCTTATTAACTTATAAGTTATTATAATACCTTATAACTTATAAGTTATTGGAATTGTTAAGACCTTTGTTCGGATGGCTGTTAAATGGTGCATACCTGTATCTGGAATCCTAAACTACGCCACATTCCGTTAATACACTAATGTACTAATTAAAATATGGTATGTTAGACTTTTGCACAACGCAAGTCTATAAAAAATGACTGGGGCCCATAAATGTAATCATTATCATACATTATAGAGTTTGAAATGCATGTGATTTAACGTGAGCTTGTGTGCATTGCAGAAGCACCCACACTCTTTGTTGGATGTTTAAATATACCTTACGTACAAAACATAGTGATCAGCATTCAAAAACATACTGTACATGTGCTGTGCGTATTCTAGCTCTTTAAAAGCTGCAGATTGGGACATTTGGGAAAGCAGTAGAGAATGGAGGACTGACAGGCTCCATTGTAATGTGACTGTAATCTCATTTGCGCTAATGCTGGTTCTCTCATTGTCTCCTGCTATCAGTGGAGTTCAGTACGGAGGCACATTTATAACTCTGTTCTTCAATGCAGTCGCTACACACCAGTAGTCAAAACATGTATAGAAAAACATTATTGTAAATGTTTGTCTTGAACTAGAAGCATAATCTACACTTCAGTCCATTTGCCAACTATTCGTACAATAAGGTCAATGCAGAGCTTAATTAGTGATTAACTTTATTTAATTACAATGTTCCATTAAGCACGTTCATACAGCAATTGTTATAATACTTTATAATAACATCAATTGCATTTACTTCAAAAAGAAATGTTTATTTGTGTTTGTGTGTGTGTGTGTGTGTGTGTGTGTGCGTGTGTGTGTGTGTGTTTGTGTAGTCACTCAAATGGAGAACGAAAGGAAAGAACAGAGTTTTTGGAAACCATAAAAATAACATGCATGAATGCATGCAAAACTAGAAACGAAATAGTGAAAGGGAAAATGAAGTCGAGAGTGACAGAGAAAGCGCATGCCATGCACATGCACTACATCTGACACCTCATCATAACCCTGGCTGCAGCATAGTGCTAGGATTATATTCATCAGTGGGCTCTCTCGACCTGTGCTGTGCAGCCCCAGCCTTCAATCATGCACTTGTTTCTGGCTGCAGCCTCCTTAATGTTGCTATTTCAGATTTAAATCCATCCTTTCGTCTGCCTTCCCCCTCAGGGGAAGCTCATTGTAAAACAAACCGTCTGCCTGTCACAGGCCCTGTGTAGGTGTAAACGTGCACACACTGCCTCTTCTGAATACATGAATATTTAAGGACGGAAATTAGCCCGTGTGTGCTACCTCGGAATTTGGAGAGTCATGAAGACTCTATGTCATGTCTGAGCATCACGGTGAGGTGAGATCAAATGAGCTGCTCTTCAAGGAAAGTGTTGACATTGATCAGCTATATGGTGTCCAGTTCAGTCTTTAGCTCTAGTTACTGAATCTCATCTGGACAGCAATACACTCACCCTCCACAGTGAGCATTAACTGATACAGTCAGAAACTTTATACAGTTTATATACAATTACTGTTTTGAATAACTAAATTGAATTCCCTGAACGTACTGGTACACAATCTAGTAGTTTAACTGCTAGGCAACCACAGCTACCATTCTACTTTTGTCAAAATGGCGATCAAACAGCAGTTAGGACACCTGTCCCAGCATTTAACAAGTCACATTTTAATGGAAATAACAGGGCATGCCTAAGTAATTTGGAATTATATGGAATAACAGAATCCAGTACAGTTCCTTATCGTAATCAGAAATACATTTATTTGATAACTGTTATGTTAAGTCATATATGTTGATCTATATTGTGTTTAAGGGTCAGTCCTTGTAATACCCTACTCTATGCTTCTACATGTCTTTGTTCCATGCTGTGAGTTCAAATTCACTACAGGCACTGCAGTTCCCATAAATGCCCCAGCATTATTCCAAACGCTTAGGCGGCTAACGCTTTCAATCAGAAATTGTTTTATGGGTTTTTTTGCATGGAGTAAAGGGGCTTCTACAAATATTTAAAAGAACGTGAACTACACTGCAGGCAGTGATAGCTATTAAAAATATATGTTTTGGATAATTAGTACTGTATATAACCTACCAAAAATTAGACAGAATGCAAAGGCATTCATTTAGCTGAAGCAAAGCCACCAGTTACATTAGTATAAACAAAATTAATGCAATGAATAAAACATTCTAGTGTTAATTTGTTCTTCAACATCAGCATGCCATGTCAGATTATTGACCATTTTACTGTTATTTATTTGCTGTACTATTTACTGTTGTTTATTTAATCTATTTGGTGTTTAGCAAACTTATTTTTTATGTTGAATCTATGTGACTGATTGGCAGAGTGATACATCCTCTAAATCCTTTGTGTGCCCCAGGACAACAAGTAGTCTAGAAACACCCCTGGTTTGGAATACACCAAGTTTTGGATGACAGGATTAATACTCGCTCAAATGAACCACAC
This sequence comes from Parotocinclus haroldoi, assembly GCA_034779995.1. Classification (NCBI taxonomy): domain Eukaryota; kingdom Metazoa; phylum Chordata; class Actinopteri; order Siluriformes; family Loricariidae; genus Parotocinclus; species Parotocinclus haroldoi. Next base: position 9,892 of record JAUZST010006490.1, read on the forward strand.
TAACAGGAGCAATCAAACCAGTACCAATACTTTGTACAGTTGTAATAAAACAAAAAATGTACAGATAAAGTGCAGATGAGGTACAAATATTCAACTTCGTTTAAGTCTAATCGGTGATAAATATGTTTATACTTGCCAGTGTGCTGCTTTTAGATAGAATAAATGCCTGAGAGTCTGTAGCTTATAGGCAGCTGCTCTCTGTTTATAAATACAACTCCAATTCCAGTGAAGTTGGGACATTGTGTAAAACATAAATAAAAGCAGAATACGATGATATGAAAATCATTTTCAATTATTATTTTTGAAAATATTCACTCATTTGGAATTTGATGCCTGCAACACTTTCCAAAAGAGTTGGGACAGGGGCAACAAAAGATTGGGAATGTTGAAGAATGCTCAAAAACACCTGTTTGGAACATTCCACAAGCGAGTGTCATGATTGGGTATAAAGGGAGCATCCCTGAAAAGCTCAGTTGTTCACGAGCAAGGATGGGGCGAGGTTCACCACTTTATGAACAACTGCATGAGCAAAAAGTCCAACGGTTTATGAACAGTGTTTCTCGTCGTTGCAAGGAATTTAAGGATTTCATCATCTACAGTCCATAATATAACTGGTGTAGGCACCATTAATGCTAAAAGGTACATACAGATTTTAGAGCACACATGCTGCCATCCAAGCAACCTCTTTTTCATGGGCGTCCCTTATTATTTCAGCAAAGACAATGCTAAGCTACATTCTGCATATGTTACAACAGCGAAGCTTCATAGTAAAAGAGTGCGGGTTCTAGACCGACCCGCCTGCAGTCCAGACATGTCTCTCATTGAAAATGCGTGGTGCATTATGAAGCGCAAAATAAGACAATGAAGACCCGCTCTTAGGCACTTAACTGAGCAACTTTTTAGCAACTAAAGTTGTACATCAAGCAAAAATGGAAAAGAATTCCACATACAAATCTTCAACAGTTAGCATCCTCAGTTCCCAAATGCTTACTGAGTGTTGTTAAAAGGAAAGATCATGTAGCACAGAGGTAAACATGCCCTGTCACAACTTTTTTGGAAAGTGTTGCAGGTATCATTCACAATTCAAAATGAGTGAATATTTGCAAAAAACAGTGAAAAATGGTATTCTGCTTTTATTTATGTTTTACACAACGTCCCAATTTAATTAAAATTGGGGTTGTACATCCATTAAGTGTAAATCCTGTGTCATTTTATCAGATCTAGGTATAGTAATGATAATGTTCGCCTTGTGCTTTGCCGTAGAAGGAAAATAGATTAAAAACAAATTCTGTATAAATCACCATTGTTAAGTGTTACACAGACTGCAGTCATATATGCACGGTGGTTTTATCCAGTGTGAAAATAATTTATACCAGTTTTCTACTGATGAAGAGACTTTTTGTACCTTTTTTACACACTGCAAGGTTTCTTATTTATATCATCACCAGCTTCTGTCTCTGTAACACTTTAGAGCCGTGTAAATGTTCTAATCCCCATTCACACCAGGAGCTCCATGCTTAAGTGTTTTGTGCTTGTAATGTGTGGTACTTTTAATTCATTGATCTTGCAAGTTACTGTTATCATGCATCAGCTAACAAAGAAAACCATCCATACTGCGGTGTGGGTGTGTGTGCCTCTTTAAAAGCATATTGGCTTTTAGTGCCTAAGAAGGTCTTACTGTTGAGGCACCTCACTCATAAAGCTATTAGTGCAGATTTGCACTCTCTCCCCATCTCTGTCTTTCTGTTGCATGCACATGCACACGCTCAGACCAAGTGAAAGGAATTATTTTCTAGAAATCAGATTTCCTCTGATGCCATTAGTGTAGAATAGACAGGGTGGCATATTCATCCCGAACATACCCTGCAGCATTTCTCTGAAAGAGCTTTTACCACCTTCCTAATCTACTAAAGGCAGGAACTAAACCCACTGACAGAGGATCTCACACAAAAAGGGAAGCCCATGTAAAATGTGCCGGCTTAAATATTCCATAAGATTTACTTATGGTTGTCCAATTAGTTTCAGACAGTTTTGCATGTCATTGCATGCAGTAAGTGCTCCAGCATACCTGTATCAGTCCCAGCGTTGGACTCTGCCTGCATGGAGTTTGCATGTCCTTCCCATGTCTGTGTGGGTTACTAACCCTAGATGCTTCAGTTTCCTCTCAAAGACATGCATTAGGTTAATTTGTTATGCCACTTTGAACCAATCTTAATATTTATGACTTGTTGCCATATAAATTTGTGTATTCATATAAACTTGCCATTAGGGCTGAAACCAAATAAACAAACTTATGTCAATTTCCATCTTCAAAAACAGTTAGACTGCAAAGTGAACAATATGTTGGAGGATTACATAGGTTCATGGGTGGTTCGGTGGGTAGCACCACTGCCTCACTGCAAGAAGGTCCTGGGTTCAGTTTCAGGGTGGAGCCTCCAGGTCCTTTCAGTGTGGATTCCGCAGGTCCTTTATAAAATAAATTTTATATGCATAAAAGTTTACATCACCGCATGATTAACCATGAAGGGGAAGCATGGTGAGACAAGTGATTAGTCTTGATAAGTGATTAGTCTCAAGTACAGATTGAGCCTGAAATAGTCCCACAGTGTGATTTTAAGTACACTCATTGTCCTTACTGTCCTTAAGAAACCTGGCACTAAATAACAACAACAACAACAACAACAACAAATAATAATAATAATATACAGAATACGCATTAAAATGGTATTTTAAATGTTTAAAACGGTACTTAGTTAAATAAAAAGTAAATTGAATATTTTCTGTACACTGCTCACAAAAATCAGGGGACATTTCATTAGTTAAACTGCCATAAGTAACTTGAATAACATAATGAATACATTTTTACAGTAAAAAGCAAATACATTAATGATTATGTATCCTTTATCTCGGGTTTATGTAGGGTTTATCACAAACGTATGGGAATTTCTCTGGGAAATGCCCTTATTGCTCTTATTAGCTCATTTTCAGCTTTCGCTGAGCCATAGCAGCTGGCCTTGCTTGCTATTTTTGCTACTGCTACTCAAAGTAAACTGCAGTGACTGGAGTGGAATTATGGAACTATTGATTGCAGAGATGGCTGGCTTTTACAGGAAGCGGAGGCAAATATAAAGACTCAGGAAGACTTTCTCTTTACACTCTACACACACACACATTTTACTCTTCCCTCGAATTTTTACTTTTCTTTTACGGTTTTATTCAACAGTCTGAGAGGCTGGCGTGATTCAGTTTGATCATTAGGCCTGCATTTGAGAAATGACAGAGAGAGAGAGAGAGTGTGAAGGTATTGACAGAATTAAAAGAAATGCAGTCTCACCTCATTCTCTCATCAGTCATTATTCTAAAAAAAACAGCAGTTAAAGCATCGCTTCATAGCTAATCTGTCTTGATAACAAGGTGCATTTGTGTTTTCTTCCCAATGTATCACATCACTACTACCCGGCAGGAGGTTGTGTTTAAAAGGATTGATTGTACATTGCACCCCATGGAGTCTGATACACATTACTTCAGGACTAAATGAGTATGGACCAGTTATACATAATATATAGGTATTAGATTTATAAACAAATGTTTCAAGAAAAACTACAGCTGCAAATTCTCATATAGCACCTTTGGGATGTGCTGAAACATGAAATTCACATCATCGATATGTTGCTGACAAATGTGGGTGTTTTATGTCATTATGAATCAAAATTTCATAGGAATGATTCCAAAACTGTCTTGAATCCATGGCTTGTCTTGTCTTTTATAACAATACATTTGTCTTAAAAACCTAACTTTGCAGCCATAAACAGCCAATCAACATCAGATTCACAAGAAGAGCAGCAGTGTGTAATTTGTTAACTCGTGTTTGAACTAGTGACTGTTCTAACTTGGTTGAAGTGGCACTTTTGTATAAGCTACTCTTGCCTTGTTGTGTATGACTTTCTGTTACTTATTTGTAACAAGCTTAAAATTATTTGAATGTTTGTAAGTGTATGTACCTATCTTACCGTGAGTGGTACTCCTTTGTACTTGTTGGTCTTCTGTGTTGTTCATAATAATGTCTATCGTTGCTTTTTTACATTCCATCAAACAAAAGTGTCAGGCTGATCATACTTACCTTTACTGTTACGGCTTTCCTCTGCACGGGGTTGTAACTGTACATTACTATATATATATATTGTTTTGTAATTACTGTGAATTTCCACTAATTACAAACGGTTTAGCATGTGTGTAACAGTTTAGACTCTCACTTTAACTCTGACACCTTGTGGTTTGCACACAGTTATCTTGTAAAAAACAACTTTTTATTAATATTACAGTATCAAAGAAAAACTATGTAACTATGCTAATGTCTGGCCATTGTCCATTTCGGTGAACAACCTTTTTCACAGAGCATAAAACAGACACTAAATGGTGCATACATGTACTGTATACCTTACTAAAATTTTATTTGACTATAGTATCCTTGTCTCCTAGCAACAAACCAAGTTCAGGAAGTTCATTATGGGTTATTTTATAATCAGTGCTAATCATTACCCTTAATGCGAAACATTTTGACTTACCTAAATATTTTACATGCACACATATAAGGTTTTAAAAATAATGCTTCCCATACTGTGTTTCACAGTGAGATCATTAAATTATAAATATGCTACATTCTATAATGCACTAGGGTAAGAACAACGAAAAAAAACAGATGCAGTTATCTAGATTAGTGAATAAATTACAAATGCAACTTGTTTCTTGTTCTTTTCACACTGCTTTTCATGTCATTCTTCATAATTTGAACTCACTGAACTGATTTCTCAGTGCCAGAACTCCTTTCTCAACCTCTCTCTCTCTCTTTCTCTCTCTCTCTCTCTCTCTCTCTCTCTCTCTCTCTCTCTCTCTGTCTCTCTCTCTCTCTCTCTCTCTCTCTCTCT
>JAUZST010006491.1:0-14816 GCA_034779995.1 Parotocinclus haroldoi
GTGCATCATAAAGAGGAAGGTGCGACAAAGAAGGCCCAAGACGATTGAACAGTTAGAGGCCTGTATTAGATATGAATAGACATGAATTGAGAAACTGTCTGTCCCCAGACATCTGTTGAGTAAGAAGAAGGGGGGGCCCACACAGTGGTAAAAATGGCCTTGTCCCAACTTTTTGGGATTTGTTGACGCCATGAAATTTTGAAACAACATATTTTTCCCTTTAAATGATACATTCTCTCAGTTTAAACTTTTGATCTGTGATTTGTGTTCTATTCACCTCCACATCATTGCATTCAGTTTTTATTCACAATTTGTTTAGTGTCCCAACTTGAATTGGAATCCAGTTTGTATTCAAGATGAAATATCTTTAAAAATATTTAACATAGTGTACCTTTAAACTAATATGAGCATAATTTCTGATATGAGTGAGGATCACGTTAACTATGCTGAAATTTCAAGCACATACAAAGGCAAGCACACACACCATCTGCATTTAAGTCAAATTAAAGTTAGCCCGCTCATAAGAAAGTTAAAAAATAAACCATTTTTAACACTGGGTGTCGCTATTACTCAGAACGCGAATGCAAAGACCAGAGGAAGGTAGGATAATGAATATGAACTATGATATCCACAAAATCTTAGACTGTTTATTGAGTAAGTCACATTAGTAAGTCGTGTTTTTTTTTTATTAGACAGTGTGTGGCTCCATAGTTCTAATTTGGCCTACAATAACAAAAGTTTGCACACCCTTACCTTAAGGTTTCCTTATTTCTGTCTAGTTCGTCTTATAGCATCTTACTTATGCGTGTCAGGAATTCCTCCCCTCCACTTTCATTTCTGGCTTCCATAGTTTGGGCACTATCAATGATTAGGATGATTTGTGAGGGAAAAGAAAACACAGTGAAATATACACAAAAGGAAAGTTACAGTGTGTCTTCATCAATGTGAATGGCTGTGTCTTTGCTTGCTTTTCTGTAGAATTTTTCATCGACGGACTTGGTTTGCTCCATGTTGGCTCCTGTGATGATGTCATCGTGAACCATGCCACCAAGATCAAGCTTCCATGGGGCCAGTCTGAAAGTGACAAAGCCTATGTCAAGTTCCGTTACCCTCCGGCATCGTCAGATGCTACTCGTACCAAAAATGGACTCTTGTACTTCAAAAACCACTTCCAGTGTCTCACGCACAATTGAACACAGTCTTCAACTCTCTCATTTTTTCGTCTGATCTTTCCTTCAAAGTGGCTCAGTCAGGATTTCTCGTCTGAAAGTCTTCTGCTAGATCTGCTTAGGAATTTCTTAGTTCTAAAAAACATAAAATGTCCTGTTGAATATTTTAAGATACATGGGTGCCGAGGTAGGACTTTGGATGACTGACGTGCATGAACATTCCAGTGATAAATGTCCACATTGCACCAGGTGGGTTGGGGGTAGGTTGGAAGAATTTCAGAAGGAAATTTCCGTTACTGAGTTTAATGATAGGATTAGGTGTAGTTGTATCATTAGTGATGGCAAACATATGTGTTTATGTCAGGCCACACAGAATATGGAACACAGATGTACCCCTCTGCTGTGCATTACACATAAGCATCTTCAAATCTAAACAGATCAAACAATTGGGCATTAACAAGTGGGCATTACTCTAAATTGGATGAGAATCAGAGAACAAATTAACACTAAAGAATTTTAAATGATTGTATTAACTAAACAGATAGCTATGAGCTTTCATTACATTTTCTGCTGTGTAGATGACTTCCTGTTAAGTATTTTTGAAGTATTTCAATCTTTTTGGAAAAAAAAGTGTTCAAGCAGACTGAACGTGTTCAAGTTTTTGGAAATATAATCAGGAATTATAGGAAATGTAGACCCAATAAAGTCTGATTATGCCCTGGTATTTGTACTTCTCTTTCTATAATTGCGCCAATTATAGAAAGATCCAACATAATTTACTATTTTTTACTATTTATTGCAACTTTATTTTGAAAAGCTATACTTGCTTTAGGTTACTGGGTTTAAAGTTGGGTATAGGTGTATGTCTAGAATTAATTTGGTACATTAACGGTACAGGCTACTGGAAAGTATTCACAGTGGTAGAAAGACAAATGTGTGACCTTCTCTTTATACACTTGCACTTAATACACATGGGCATACTGGAGAATTTGCACTATGAGGGTTAACAGGAAGAAGACTAACAGCACACTTGTGGTCCATGTAGTCATAAAATCAAATGGAGAATCTTTTTAACAAGTAAATGACTGGCTAAAATAGTTGATTTTGCAATTTTGTCTCATAAGAATTAGACACATAGTCCAGATTTCTTCGCAGCCTGACGTTAATCAGATATCTAATGCATGGTAATGAAGCCCATATTGTTCCAGGTTTTTAATTGTGCTGGATCTCTTCTTAATGATATCGTTATGCAGAACTGCCAGAGTTGTGAAACCTTTTCATGGAACGAAACTGAGTATTTTATGTTATTAAATAAATTTGTTTTAGTGCAAGGTGAAATGCATAATTGAGATGAAAATGTGTGATTTCTGGATCTTTTAGTCCTATTAATCAGAAACTGACTTCCAAACAAGCTGTTGTACTTGAAAAATGTTTGCAAGGCTAGTGTTCTTATTTCCGTATTTCAGCAGCCAAAAACAAAATTGTGATGGACAAAAAAACAAACTTTGCTTATTTTTCCAATTTTGGAAAATGAAAAACATGCGGACATGATATATTTTTAATATATGTAAAGTGTGTTTCAAACATTGGACTGGACTGTTTGTATGGAGATTACTCTTGGCTGTGTAGCTTCGTCAGCTGGGTAGACTTTCAGATTTGATTCTTTGATGTATGAGGTCATTTCAAATGTCTGCTGTGTACATTTTCCATCGGCACCTAAGGTTATGTCAAGAAGGCGATTGAAGAGCTGGTATGCCTTGTGCATTTATTCTTATTCTTGACCCGAATGCCTAATTGCAGACAACTTTGTAAACTTTGTCACCATTAAGGTGCCACAGAGTCACTGGAATTGGTTGAGGTGACCTTTCTTCAGATTTGTCGTTGGTGTATAAGCATGCTGCTTTAAACAAGACACACTGCATGCCGCTAGATGGCACTCATGGCTCTGAGAACTTGATTTTGTCGGGCCAACTGCTTATATGCTCTTGTAAAGATTTATAAAAAAAAAAATCACACATTTCTGAAATTGAAGTGATTTCCTAAACAGCTATGCCACTTCTGCATCTTCCAAAATCCTTTCAATTTCCTCTTGTTAGTGTCTGACTTTTTAAAAAGTTACATATTTATTTTAAAAAAAGATTTGTTTTTTTATGTATGTGTTAAGGATTGTTTTTATATATACATTGTCTTTTCTGTTGTTTTAGTTAGGTAACTGGCATTAACATCTAAAACTGCTGGTGTCTAATTTATTGATGATAATAATTATGAATCAGAATTGTTAGGTCCTTACAATTGGTATAGTGTTGGTGACAAAATTGTCCCAAATGAAACTTGCCACGTTTTTGTTTGTGCTTATTGTGAAATTGTCTACTGTATGAGTGCCCCTGAAAATGTTTTTACTGAAAAAAAAATTGTTTCACAATGAGACTTTAAAAAAATTCAAGAAATTCAAGCTGTTTTTACCTTTTTTTAGTAAAAGAATAAAGTGGGAAATAAACTGAAATGGCGTAAAGGATTGATTTGAGATTACTTTGGCATCTGGTTTAAGGGGCAAAAAACTCATGTACCTATAAGATGAGAGAAGGCAGAAGAGCTGGGTGTGGGTGCTGTTCGACAGTTATTGCTACATGTGGAATCTTCAGTTTGCTGCAAGCGGTTTCTTATTATCTTGATGTGTATTCCTATTAATAGGTAGATGTCCATAAACAACAATTGTTTGTTTCTCTTAGTATTTCTAAGGAATCTGTGTGAAAGTTATGTTGCAGCACGAAAATAAAAGTGGCACTGTTCCCATTTTCTAAGTAACCACAGCCCCGTTGGTTAAGGTTTAAAATTGTGCATGTAAGTTTGTGAACCCTTTAATGTGTTCTATATTTCTGCATAAATACGACCTTAAATATCATGAGATTTTCACAAAAGTCCTAAAAAGAATATAATTGAACAGTTAAGACAAATACTCTACTTGATCATTTATTGAGTAAAATTATCCTTTAATGTCTGTCAGTGGCAAAAGTACGTGAACCATTGCTTTCAGTGTCTAGTGTGATCCCATAATCACTACTCATTAATGCCTGGTTATAAATTGATTTTAATTGCAGAGCCACCACAGTCCCACAGGGGCTGTTACACACTTCTTAAGACCCTTAAACCATCAGCCTCTTAGGCTGGATTATGTAAGACCCAATTATAATTCACATTGGATAAAATAAATCTAAATATTTCAGTATGGGAATGTTTGTGAGGATTTTTTCTTAACCAACAAAGAGTAACCAAGACCAACAATATTATAACTATGTCTAAATATTTTTTGTCATACTCTATTGTGCATAACAGGCACAACAGGCATCATGAGAGCTGACATTCTCAGCACCTAGTCCGACAGTCAACAGACCCCTGCACATGGATATGGGAGGAACTGTGTCCTTATCTTACCCATCTTAATCAGTTAGTTTAATCTTACCGTGAATTAACCTTTGAGTATATGCTCTTCTTTCTGTTTTTTTTCTTTCTGTTTCAGTTTATATTTGTGTGGTAGGGTTGGTTCTAAGGAGCATGTGGCTCCTTAGTTCTAATTTGCCCTTCAATAACAAAAGTTTGCACACCCTTACCTTAAGGTTTCCTTATTTCTTTATTTCTATTTTCGTGTTATAGCATCTTTCTTATGCGTGTCAGGAATTCCTCCCCTCTACTTTTATTTCTGCCTTCCATAGTTTGGGCACTATCAATGATTAGGATGATTTGTGAACACAGTGAAATATACACAAAAGTGAAGTTACAGTGCGTCTTCATCAATGTGAATGGCTGTGTCTTTGCTTGCTCTTCTGTAAAGTTTTTTACATACGGACTTGGTTTGCTCTATGTTAGCTTATTTAATGGTCTTATTCTGAACCATGGCACCAAGATCAAGGTGTGCATGGATGCATATGTACAGTCTGATATGTAGTCCCTTCCCTCATTTTAGTGTGGGGATGTTAAATAATAGACCCTCCACTTTTGAGGCAACTTAAACTTTAGTAATTGTGTTTTATTTTTGATAGAGAGAATGATTTAGATTCTGACCTTTTCTTCAAGTGGCTAAGTCTGGATTTTTATTCTGAAAGTCCTCTGCTGCGTGTTTCAAGGAAAGGTTTTTAGTTCTAAAAACATTACATGTCCTGTTGAATCTTTGAAAAAGAAATTGGTGCCGAGGTAGGACTTTGGATGACTGATGGGCGTAAGCATATTGAGTCGATCAGGAGAAAGACATGCATGAACATTCCAGTGATAAATGTTTACTTTGCTTCATGCGGGTTGGGGGTAGGTTGGAGAAAATTTCAGAAGGAAATTTTCATTACTGAGTTTAATGATAGAAATATTTATTAGTGATACAATGTGTGTATGTGTGTATGTCAGGCCGTTTCAAGACTACTTGTACTGGGGTACACACAGAATATGGAACACAGATGTACCCCTCTGCTGTGCATTACACATAAGCATCTTAAATCTAAACAGACTAAATGGTTTAACACAAGTGGGCATTACTCTAAATTGAATGTTTAATGATTGTAATAACTAAACATATAGCTATGAACTTCCATACATTTTCTGCAGTTAAAGAAACAAAACAAACTAGCTCAGACTGAAAGTGTTCAAGCTTTTGGAAAGATAATCCCAGCATTTGTACTGCACTTGCAAAGATTTATAAAGGTCATATATTTCTGAAATTCAGATGAATCCCTAAACAGCTATGCCACTCTGCATCTTCCAAAATCCTTTCAATTTCCTCTTGCTAGTGACTGACTTAGTGACTGAAGTTATATATTTATTTATAAAATATTTGTTTTTTTGTTGTATGTGTAAATTCTTGTTTTATATGTACATTGCCTTTTTCGTTATTTAAGTTAAAGTGGGCTAAAAAAAAGTATTTAGTCAGCAACTGATTATTATAAGTTCTCCTACTTAGAAAGATGAGAGAGTCCAGTAATTTTCATCATAGCTACACTTCAACTATGAGAGACAAAATGAGAAAAAGAAATCCTGGAAATCATAAGGTTTGTAAATAATTTAGTAAATTATGGTGGAAAATAAATATTTGGCCACCCACAAACAAGCAGGATTTCTGGCTCTCACAGACCTGTAACTTCTTCTTTAAGAAGCTTTTCTGTCCTCCACTCATTACTTGTATTAACGGCACCTGTTTGACCTCGTTACCTGTATATATGACACCTGTCCACAGCCTCAAACAGTCAGACTCCAAACATAAACATGGCCCTGACCAAAGAGCTGTTGAAGGACACCAGGAAGAAAATACTAGACTTGCACCAGGCTGGGAAGAGTGAATCTACAATGGGCAAGCAGGTTGGTGTAAATAAATCAAGTGTGGGAGCAATTGTAAGAAAATGGAAGACATACAAGACCATTCATAATCTCCCTCAATCTAGGGCCCCATGCAAGATCTCCATCCCATGGGGTCAAAATTATCATAAGAACAGTGAGCAAATATCCCGTAACTACACGGAGGGACCTGATAAATGAACTGCAGAGAGCTGGGACGAAAGTAACAAATGAACATAATCAGTGAGAGCATTGAAGATGGTACGTGGCTGTGTCTTCAAGCATGAAAATGATCCCAAACACACTGCTCGGGCAACGGAGTGGCTCCATATAAAGCATTTCAAGGTCCTGGAGTGGCCTAGCCAGTTTCCAGACCTCAACCCCATAGAACATTTGTGGAGGAAGATGAATGTCCATGTTGCCCAGCGACAGCCCCAAAACATCACTGCTCTAGAGGAGATTTGCATGGAGGGCCAAATACCAGCTACAGAGTGTGCAAAGCTGTTGAAGACTTACTGGATACGTATGACCCCTGTCATTGCCAACAATGGTTATGTTACAAAGTATTGAGTTGAACTTTTGTTATTGACCAAATACTTATTTTCCACCATAATTTACAAATCAATTCTTTAAAAAACCCACAATCTGATGTGATTTTGTCTCTCATAGTTGAAGTGTATCTATGATTAAAATTACAGACCTCTCTCATCTTTCTAAGTAGGAGAACTTGCACAATCAGCGGCTGACTAATTTTTTTCCCCCACTATAGGTAAATGACTAATATCTAAACATCTAAAACTACTGGTGTCTAATTTATTGATAATAATAATGATGAGTTATCAGAATTGTTAGGTCCTTACAAATGGTACAGTGACATTGTGAAATTCTCTGTTTGAGACATCCTGAAATAGTTTTTACCATTAAAATGAGACTTCTAGACATTTTTTCTATTAAAAGAATAAAATGGGAAATAACTGAAATGGATTGATTTGAGATTACTTTGGCATCTGTTATAAGGGGCAAAAACCCATGGGTGTGGCTGGGTGTGGGTGCTGTTTGACAGTTATTGCTACATGTGAAATCTTCAGGTTGCCGCAAGCAGTTTCTTATTATCACTTGTTGTTTATTCCCAATAATAGGTAGATGCCCATAAACAAGCATAATTAGTTTCTTAGTAATTAGTAATCTTAGGAATTTCTATGGAAATAAAATTTACAGAGAAGTTATGAAAAAAATGTTAATTCTGGAAGTAACAAATTATAAATACAACAAATTGCTAAAAAAGTAGTTGCAAGTTGCATGTTTGGATATGTCTGTTGATCTTGGGGTGTTGGCTACACACCTTTTACATAACTCAGAACATGCAGCCAAAATACCTGCCTACCTGCAGGTTTACTGAGTACAGTTAAATAGCTAGATAATGCAATTGCAATGCATCCGTTTGGAATTAATTCCACACTTTACATGCTTTTACTGCTTTGACTGCATCATGTCCTTGTTGTGCAGATTAATACAGTTACTAAATCACTCTCTGGTGCTTACTGTCAAAAAATGTACAGACTACAAGCTGAATGGTTTTTTAAACTGAGACAGTTTAATGCTTTTTAAACAACTATTTTGACCAAATCTACCCTGACCGTGAATAATTATTTAAGACATTTGGGACATGACATAAGGTATGTGTGCTATGCAGGCTTGGAGATAAGCCAAGCTGATATCTGTCCACCAGTTACATTCTTGAATTGGAGTCTGAAGGATCAAGAAAATGAAGGAATGTCCTGCCCTTATATAGAGTGTAAAAGAAGCCCCTAATCATGCCCCCCATACACACAAAAAAGCTGTAAATTCATGTGTAGGAGGAGTGATACTGTACCCCTAGGCAGAAAACAAATGAAGATTGATCTGCAGTGTTATTTCAATAAACAATGAGGCCAAATATGACAAACAGTACAATGCTGATGCAATACCACAAACATGCTAAATATCATCAGATGGGAGAGATAGGGATATATCTTTATCTGCCGGAATGAGACTAATTTACTCTCACAGAAGCTTTCATGAGGCATAGTATAATGTTAGGTCACTTTAACCCTCTGAACAAAATCCAGGTACTGTATTACATTCAGATTTGGAGTTTGGTAGCCTAGCGATTAAGGTACTGGCCTCTGGACCAAAAGGTCCAGGGATCAAATCCCACCTTTGCCAAGCTGCCACAGTTGGGCCCTTAACCCACAATTGCTTGGATTGTCAAATTGCATGAGTTGTAAGTTGCTCTGGATAAGAGTGTGTGCTAAATGCAGTAACTGTGAATGTAAATGAGTTGATTCTGAAAAGCATAGTGCCCTGGTTAACCAGTTAGCTCAAAACAACAAAACCTCTTAGTAGATATTTCAAAGTGTCTCTTTTGTCATCTACAGGTTGTCCAGAGCCCAGTGAGACACATGAAAACACAACTTCGAAACACTCCTTCTGCATACACTCCTTCTGCAAATACATAATACTCATTTTATTTATGTATTTTAAAAAAACTAAACAAACTCTCTTCAGTAATGTAAAATACTGTATAATTCTCCATAAGACCTCTACTTGTGTGAAGAATTAATTTACATGTACAGCATTTAGCAGACACCCTCCTTTCCCAGAGCGACTTACAACTGCTACAACCCAACTAATTGTGGGTTTAGTGCCTTGCTCAAGGGTTCAGCTGTGGTTGCTTGGGAGAAGTGGACCCAGGACCCCCTGGTCCATAGTGCAATATCTTAACTCTTTGAGGGCAGAGGGACATACGCTCACCAAAATCAGAGGATATTTCACTATCCAAATTTTGTGAGTAGTATATTTGTCCCATACTTTTAATTGGTTGCCAAACTGTGATTGAAACAAAGGAGGACATTGAAAGGGTGAAGAAAGAAACACTTAAGGCATTTTTCTTCCAATACTTCACTTTAACCCTTTCACGACCATAAATTGTTTTAATCTCATTTGGCGTCCATTTAAAACTACGGGACAAATATACTACTCATAAAAATTGAATAATGAAATATCCTCTGATTTTTCTGGGCCTATGTTCCTCGCTCATGTTCCTTGGTCCTCAAAGGGTTAACCGCTAGCCCACCACATTATCATCACTATTTATCCTTTTTAGGGAATTTAAAATGGTCAAACAAGAAATTTATTTGTTTATATGTGTCCCAAACTGTAGAGCTACCATCGTAATTATACATGCATATGATTTGTGATTGCAATTCAAAATAAAGCTATTTGGCCTAAATAATATATGTGAACTACAGCTATTTGTGTCTAAAACATTTAAAACAACATGTTGCAAAATAACTAACACAAGGATTGTTTCATTGCATGCAGTTTCTACCTAAACTGGCTGAGGCACAGCTATTGGTTACAGATCAGCCTGAGGTCCAGGTATTTTGCATGGAATTTAGTTGCTTCAATTTGCAACTGCCTGTATGATCTACCAGAATATTCATGTTCATATGGGTGTGTTAACTTGACCATTTAACTGAGTCAGACTCTGACTCTGACTGCAATCGATCATTAATTAATTACCAATTAAATGTGTCGCGTGTAAACAGCAACAGGTGTCTTACTGCATATGTAAAGCGTATATGTGTACAAATTAAGAGATATAAACACCTTCAACACTCCCACCAAAATATTTTTCCAACCCCGGCTACGGCCCTGGTTCAGACTTCAGAATCAGCAGGGACATGTAAGGTTTCAGCACAGGTGGGGGTGGAAAAATGGAGTTGTTGACAGAGTGGCAAAACAAAGACTTAAAACATGTTGTGGGTGAGCAAAGTATATAGTGTAACACAGGATCCTGTAATCTGGGCAGTGAGCATTATAGATGCTTCTTCAGGAAACTGTAGGACAGATGAGAAATGGAGGGAACAGCAGAAGACATGAAATAATTATCAAACAGCCAAGAATAGGACACAAAGGGTTAAACCGTTTATTACAGATGATAGGGAAGCAGGGCTCTGTCGACATTGCCAACATACGTTGAGCAAATACTGCTGCATTGTGAAGCATTTAACTATCAAAGGTATACATTAATAAACAACCTGTGACAGAACAGACACATCACTATGCTAAAATGCATACTTACATGTAAAACAGAAATGAGTGTAATTCACAAATACATAACTCATACATATAAACTTATCTAATATAAGTAGGATTTCTAGTCTCTACACTCAGTGGTGGCAGTGCTGCACTTTGTGCTGGTTTTTGAAAGCGGAAGAAGATGAAGAGTCTCTTCCATTGAAATACCCTGGTTATGTTAATTTCTGCAATTTTTCTTAATTCACGTCCAGATCCATATAGCTACAGAACTCAACAGTGTGTCAAACGACTAACAAAGTTATCCTAGGCATTTCCTTTTCCCCCAATGTTTAATGTTCTCACTCTGGATAATGGTCTTTGCTAAATGACTAAATAGAAATACTTTGCTCTTGGCAACCCTAATTCACTGGTGGATAGGCAAGGCACAGTGAGATTTAACTACAGAAACTTTTATTTTAAGCGTACACCCCACATTGCACGTGTTTTTCTTTCACAACATATCGCCTTTTAACAGCAGATCCCCCTGTCCAAAGCAATTTTCAATTAAACTGTGGTCAAGGACCTTCCTGATGTCGTCTGTTATTGCCAGAGCTGGGATTTAAACTCACAACCTTCCAACTAAGTAATCCAAAATTGTAAGCCACTCATACACCACTTTCTCTATCATATGTACCAAATGACTTAAAGGTGTGAATGGCATAAATTTAGGAAATTATTAGTAATTGGTAATTTAGGTAATAATGAGTAACCATATTACAATTATGTTTTGGTGTGAAGGGGGTTACAGGCATCAGTACATTCAAGGTCTAAGGCCCGTGTTATATGACAGGCCTCATGTTTACAGTATATAAGCCAATTATCTCTTTGTACTGAAGGGTGGGATGTTATGTAATATGTCGCCATACGGAAAGTACAAGCTTTCATTTATAATTAACCACTGAACGGTTTCTGCTTGCGGCATCTCTGGAGTTCAGCCCAATCGCTCGGGAGTTGTAAGGTGTGGCTCGAGACAGTGAGATCTGCTTGAAATACGTAGGTTGAGATGTGTGCCTGCACTCACTAGCAATTCTGGCTATTTTTAAACAGTGTCCAGTGTCTAACTTATTGAAAGTAATGAACAAAAGGTAAAGATGTATTACATAAAACACTATACACATACGAACAACCATGAAATACTGAAACATTTCCTATTAAATTATCTGCTTAAATCATATTATCTCAAAGCCTTTTCCCCCATTAATTAATCGCCCGGTGTCATTCCCCCCCCCCCCCCCATTGTCATACGTCCTTAAACTGACATATACTCATTTAAAAAAACGGCACTATCATACATGTACAATCCATAAAGATATAGGCCAACATGTAATACCGATTTAAATATTATATTAAGTTACTTATGTAAAACCCTTTTCTAATTTATGTTTTTTCATTTCTAAAGAGTGATTTTTAAGTTGAGAAAGTTTTTCACTTTTCTGCCCCTGTTTTACTAGTTTTTCACTTTTAACTTGAGCTGTTGCACCGTACAATGTGAAACCAACTGGGGAAATATACATATTATAGGTTAGAGTTCAGCATATAAGAAAATGGTATGATCTTTTTCTTTAGGCACAAATGGTTAGCATTGTTCAGAGCTTCATATATCCCTGGTTCAATTTCCGGTTCGAACTCCAAGTGGAGTTTGTGTAACAGAGTAGAAATTAACCTTACTGAATTTCTATGTGAATTCCTTCAAAATGAGTATCCATATAATCAATGTTATTATTTTAATCAGTTTTTTATATTTATTTGCTAGTAAATGTTTATTGTTCTATAAATGTACGGTACTGTATAAATCGCGATTGAAACGGCCTCTTTTGCACAGCTGAGAGTCCTGCATCTTTTTGTTTCATGCACTTGCTATAGTCAAATAGCAGTAATGCCCGATACAACCGATTTCCTTTCCGATCCCATACTGAGTAAAATTCATGCTGGTATCGATATACCGATCCTATCCGATCTGATACCGATGCTTTGTGCAAATACACCTAATGTGTCGGGTAAAATAAAAAAAGTAAAATAATATAACCAATAAAATAAATAATTGTTTAATTATCAAGAACTGATGTAATAAAACTGAGTGACTGACTGATTGAGCAGCGTGCTGTTGCACTTAGGCACTATAATCTTCCCCAGCCAGAATAAAAAGTAGTTCCCACCAACTGCATATCATTTAGAAAAGATCTCAATAGTTTAGTTACTTTCCACTGTGTCCCTGTTAACTGTAATACATTACCTTTAGATTTTAGAGCTTAAAGTTCTGGTATCGGAGGTATTGATATTTCAGTATGGATCCACACATCACTAGTAGATACAATACAGCAGTACGAGCCTTGCCAGGCAAAAGACAAAACTCACCTCAGAAATACTTCTACTGTTATGTAATAAAATAATGCATGTATGAGCTTGATCTTAAATAAACACAGTTTATTAATGTTTACGGTACCTAATCACAGTTTTAGCCATTTTTAACGAATATCGAGTTCATTTTAAACCATAGTTGTCCGTACAGTTATCAGTTTTGGTGCGACCTCGCCTTTAAGAACTGTTAAGTCCAACACCACATTAAAAAAAAATAAAAAATAATAATAATAAAGAGAGAGCTGAATCCCAACTACAAAAGTCTGATGAGTCTGCCATTATTTACACAACTGTAGTATAGAGGTAGCCCAGTTTTCTGCTGGTACTTCAGATTGAATGGGACAGGTGGCACAAAATGGTCCTTATTCTAATATGCAGATCTGCTGTGCAGAAATGATAATTTTCCGTATGCACTTGTGGGAATATGTTGATTAAATAACAACAGTATCAAAACAAACAGGTTATTTAACATGAAATACTTTTTGTATGGTTTCTATTTCTTGGCATCATATCCAGGTTACTGATACATGACAGAGGCACTACTTTTCTATGCAGTTATGACATGTGGATTTCAACATTGTCATAAGATGCCCTTTTTTAATATAGAAAACATTTCTATTGTATAAAACACAATCAAAGCAAGCGCAAAATCAGACGGGATTTGGACAAAGAATTAATAACAGATTGCCTTTTATTTCTGCAAAATAAAACCTTCTGTTTCAATATTGAGTAGATTTTCATCCTACTAGCTGTTAATTATGCTAAGATAAGCAAAAAGAAACCACACCGTTTATGTATTTCTGTCTCATGTTGTATGACCTCAGGATGTTATATGTGTGACATGTTGCTAACATGTTTAATGAATAGTTGTTGTTGTTTTTTTTTTTACTTTACTAATCAAATGATCAGTCAAAAAGAAAAGTACATATGTTGATCATAAAATCACCGGCTTTCCAAAAGCAGTCTAGTAATACTAATTATCATCCAGTTTATTCATAGTGTTTATACTTATACCTAAATCAAACAGATAAATAGATAAACTGCTAAAATAGCTAAATATTAGTATTAACAATAAAAACCAGTATTACTTTTATTCATCCACAATAACAGTGTATTTTTTGTAAGACTCAAAACTCAAAACAATGCACCATGTACGGTGGCTGATATGCAACCCTTGCTTTTTAATTTATTTCTGTACATTCTATGCCAATGCACTTAACATGGTCTCACAAATTCAGAACAAGACGTTGCATGACTCAATGTCTGACGCGTTACAAAATTATGTGGTTCGAATTAGAGGTTAGGCTAGCAATAGAGAGAGAGAATTAGAGGCAGATATAGAGAGTGTGTGAGAGAGAGATACAGACATAAGAAACAATGCTATTACATAGACTGATTCACAGAACAGAATTAAACCTAGTACACCTTGACACCATGGACCATACCAATTAGACAAAGGAAGTTAGACAAAGGAAGATGTTCTATAGTCAACTGATGCAGGCACCGCTCCTGATTAGCTACAGTCTTTGGTAAAAAAGAGCTTAACAACAAGCATCTTAAACATTCTACAAAGAAAAAGAGTCCTAATATAATGTGTTTTTGAAGAGATAATTAACTTTCCTCTGGGCACTGTAATAGGATCTCACTTTTCTAGAGGTAGAGTCTCTTTGTGATCTCTCATACTGTGAATGTATAGTACTGTACAGTACAGTAAGTCTTAGGCATTCCATATTTTTCGGTTCGGTTTATATTCAGCTTATTCTTTATTCATGTTTTACGGGTCAGTGCACTTTATAGGTCTACAAGTAGTCTGTAGTCTGAAGGACTGTAGTCCTTCTGTATGTCTCTACATAC
>JAUZST010006492.1:0-14815 GCA_034779995.1 Parotocinclus haroldoi
ACACACACACACACACACACACACACACACACACACACACACACACACACACACACACACACACACACACCTTAAACACCGCCCCTGCTCGTGGATCCTCAGCCTTGCTTGGTTGTTTAAGCCACAACAATGGGAGACATTTTTATTTCCTGTTATAATTTTTTATAGATCTTGATCATTAAAGCGAACTGATATCGGTGGGATAATCATTAAAACGCTGCATTCTGTAATAATAAATAATAATAATAATACATTTTATTTGATGGCGCCACTCAAGGTCACCTTACAGGGAATAAAATAAGACAAAAAAGTAATAAAACAATAAAACGGAAGATAGCATTTACAATCATGGCTTATAGGCGGATCTAAAAAGATACGTTTTAAAATGTGAAATGGAGTCAGAGTTCCTTAAATCAGGAGGTAGAGCATTCCATAATCTAAGCACGGAGCTACTGACATCTGTACATCATGTTTCGTTGCTTTTCAGGTGTAAGCTTAAAAATATCTCCCCGAGATGCCTTTATAGCGTCGCTGCTTTTTCTCTAAACAGAGCTCAGGCTGTAGCGATTGGACAAGCTCTGGTTGACGGACGCTGGCTCGACTGTGTTACCCACCATGATCAGATCTTCCGTGATGAGTACGCTCTCTATCGCCCCCTTCAGGTGAGTTAAATGGTGCTACTTTGTTAGGAAAGGTGTCGTTTGTTTTGTATTTTTTTTTTTGACCGTTTCACAGAAGACTGTTACTCTGCTCTGTAGAGCACCGAGTTCTCTGAGACTCCGTCCCCGGATACCGACAGTGTGACCTCTCTGGAGGGACATTCAGAGCCGTCCTGGTTTAAAGACATCAAGTTTGACGACAGTGACACGGAACAGCCTGCCGATGAAAATGACTACGTGACACCGAGTGAGAAGCCCTGAGGATCCATCCAGATCTGGTTTGGGCCCTGCAGCCCGTGTCGGTCTCATTAATGCGCGGTTTGTCTCACACAGGCTCTGCAAGCCCCAGCAAAAGAACATCAGTCAGCAGTTTCCACTCTACGGTCGACAGCGACTCTGCTGCCTCCATCAACCTGAACGTGGAGCAGGACAACGTCAACTTCCACATCAAGAAGCAGGCCAAGTACCCTCACGTGCCTCCGCATCCGGCCGAACAGAAAAGTATGGAGTACTCTGACCCCTTCGCCCCTGACCCTGACTTCCACACGCAAAGTGAGGAGAGGCTCATGAGCCCCGGTGTCCAAATCAGTTTGAGTCTACTGCTTCAGAGGCAGCACTAATTCACTGCTGTGTTTGATCTGAGGCATGACTTAAACCAACGGCCATAGAAAACTAACAAACGCGCCATAACCATAACGCATGATCGTAACCGTTAGGAGCCAGGAGTGTAACGGTACACATAAGTTGCACATGCACTTTTTTTTTTTTTTTGTTTTGTTTGTGTTTTTTAATTTCGTTTTCATGTAAAGGTACAGTACCATGCAAATTCTTAGTCGTCATTTTGTATTTTCCAGTTTTTTCTTTTCGCATTCTGTTTATTCTTTATTTAAGCTGTTTCTCTACATACTTACTTTATAGATCTCAAGCAATGATAAACTAAACAAAAAAAAACCCACTGTAGAACAAAAAATATAAACAGGCACAATGGGCTAGAAATGTAAACATACCTCACTGGCTGCACACAACCCAGAGGAAATGAGCTCATGAGTAAGGACTCCCACCGAGGACTCATTTTATAATCTATTTTGTTTTATATTTTAGTTTATTTATTTTATTACTAATTAAAATTTTATTGTTGATTTGTTATTGATTTAAATTGTAACTTACCTAATTTTGCTATAATTTAATATATTAAGTTAAGTATATGTAAGTATTAAGTTAATATGTTAAGTATTTATTTAATTAACGTCTAGGCCACCAGTGGAGGTCGGGTCCCCTGTTGAGTCTTGGTCCTCTCGAGGTTTCTTCCTACCACTTTCAGGGAGTTTTTCCTTGTTTAATTTGGGATTGGCCTGTAAAGATAATTTGACACAATGCTCCGTTGTAAAAAGCGCTATAGAAATAAAATTGAATTGAATTGAATTGAATTACCCATTTCCAGAACAGCCAAAGCAGGATTGCTTTCGCCTTTACACACTTTTTAAACACTTTAAACCTTTAGGAAGTGTAGAAACTTTTGGGAGAAAGAAACGCCAATGAAAATAAAACGTCAATGTTTGACCTAGATAGTATTTACGGCAGTAAAAATACACATGCTAAACCTTTTGTAAACCGTCTGTTTACAGCTCTGACGTCCACTGCTGAAAGGCAGATCTTTTATTTCCTATTATAATTTCTTTGAATTGTTAAAACCTCAGGCGTTAAAGGGAAACGGATGTTGTTCGGATGGTCGCAGCCCTACCTGTATCTACGAAGAGTCCAGAACCGTATTTTATGTGTACCTTTACACCCATGTTACCAGTTACGTTTAAAACCACTAACAGATTCAGGCTGTGTCGTACTTTTACAGAAGCATGACCCCCTACTGATGTTTACAGTCCTTCCCATCAGTAGCAAGACTGACCCCAAGCTTCTTATCCCTTAAGTGTTAGAAAATGACTGGAATGCAACCTCTGGCATGAAACCGACTGACTCGTGACTGCTGTTAACGATGAATCGGATGACCTCTGATGAACCATGTTTTTTCTCCCTTGCTCTTTCTGCGCTGCAGCCGAGTTTCTGGTCACGGAAGACGGAGGTCAACACTTGTCCATTAGCGATGCCTTCATTAAAGGTACGAACGCCTTTGGGGAATGTAGGGGTTTCATTGCACTTACCGAGTACTCCTCATCCGGCTGAATGCTTTGTCTGTGTGTTATCAGAGTCTTTGTTTAATCGGCGCGTAGAGGAGAAGGCTAAAGAGATGCTCTTCACCCCGCTGGGATGGCATCACAGCAGTTTGGACCAGCTGAGGGAGGAGAACGGGGAGAAGAAGGCCATGGAGAGACTGCTGTGAGTTCTGGCAGTGGCGATTTTCTCTCGAGGCTTGTGTATGGAATTTGTTTTTGGAGTTTCCTCTTTCGTGTGGTGGTTTTGGTTTCGCTTTCCAGGGATGAACCAACGCAAGAAATGGCACGATACGAAACCTGATGCATTTCTGTACCTTGATACAGAAGTCAGTAACTAAACATCGCCAGTGTACAGATACAGCCATCATTAAACATGACTATTAATCCCACTGAGAGTTAAAGTGAATAACACTGACAGTGTGACGCTCTGGCTAAAGCTCTGCTTGGAAACCTTAGCTTCTGGCATCCATCTGGATGTTACTTCGACACGTACCAATTGCCTACACGTTGTTGCAGATCCATTGCACCCCTTCTTACCCCTACATAGGCAAGGTAATCCTTAATGGCAGAGTCCTCTTTCAACAGGTTAATGCGTCCTGCTGTACTGCAGTAAAATTGTTCAGGAATTGATCGAGAATCTTGAGAGAGAGTTCAGGTTGTTGCCTTGGCCTCCAAATTCCCCAGATTCTGTCTGAAAGAGCAACTGTGGGATGTACTGGACAAACCAAGTGTGTAGATTCCATGGGACATGACAAGGATCTACACACTGTTAGGCGAATGGTTTTATTGTTTAAGCAAAGATCAATTACAAATGATAAAATGATCAATTAAAAAAGTATGGAACTGTGGTCCAGAAGGTTCAGGGTTCAAACCCAATGCCTCTATAAAAAAGGGCATAAACCTCAGCAGGACACATTTAGAGCTCGGGTCCTGTGGCAGGCCCTGGGTTTTAGGACTGCTGGATTGAGCACAACATTCAGGGCCCCTAGATGTGGCGCCAGTTTATCGTAGTACCCACACACACAGTCACACACACTAGGGTCCACTTGCAGACCTCAATGAATTTACCGCACATCTCTTTGTACTGTGGGGAGAAACCGGAGTACTCGGGGTAAACCCACGTAGACACGGGGAGGACATACAGACTCCACACAGAAAGGACCCAGGCCGCTCCTCCCTGGGACTGAACCCGGGACCTTCTTGCTGTGCTACCGTGCTGCCCCCTCTTTTAATTCTATTTAATGAATATTGCTTGTATCCGTGCATGGCAGAGGGGGCTCGTTCTGACTGTTGTGGAAAGTGGCACCAATTACACGGGGAAGTAGGGTCAAGGGTCGTGCTCTGTTGACGAGTCCCACATTAATCCTCCCACCAGATCTGCAAACCACAGCCATATGATGGCCCTGCTGCAGCAGCTGCTCTACAGCGATTCACTCTCTCTGTCCTGGAGAGACATCATCGTGCCTGTGGTCAGGCAGGTAGTGCAGACGGTGCGACCGGATATACGCAGCTGTGACGATGATATGGACATCCGCCAGCTGGTCCACATCAAAAAGGTGAGATCTCGCCTTAGTGTAGATTTTCCTGCTTTTCTCCCAGTTCCTCCATGTAGCTTGTGAGTAACAGATCAAGGCCATGAGAATGACCACAATTGTCCAAAGGGGCTGCGGTGGGGAGATTATTCTGGGTTAAGGTTAAGGATTACATTTGGTTTAGAGTTATTGTAGGCATGCCTTAGGATTTGGATTAGGTTTTGTTTTTGGCTTTTGTGCGTGTCATTTGGGTTAGGTATAGTGGTAGGGTTTGGAATAGGGTTAGGGTTATTTTAGACATCGCTTAGGTTTAATGTCAGGTTTGACATAGGGTTAGTTTAGTCTTAGGTTAGGTGTAGGGTGTGGATTATGGTTGGTCTTAGTGTTTCGGGTTAGGTTTATTGCTAAGTTTAGGGTTTGAATTAGGTTTAGTGTTTTTAGACATTGTTTAGGATTCTGCTAGGATTACGACCATGGCGCCACCCCGGCACCCTCTGTTTGACATAGTGCCTGAATACTGTCACGGCTATTTTAAGCCGTAAGCTAAATAATAAGCATTATTAAGAACTATTTGTCCATTTTTAGATTCCAGGAGGGAAGAAGTTTGACACTGTGGTGGTGAACGGCTACGTTTGCACTAAGAACATAGCGCACAAAAAGGTCGGTTTCTTAAATCTGGAACTTACCCTAACCCCCGAAAGCTCTATAAGAGTGAACGATCCTTTTCACGATCAGTCAATCGCTTGTGTTTCAGATGAACTCCTATATAAAAAATCCCAAGATCCTCCTGCTCAAGTGTTCCATTGAGTATCTTTACAGAGAAGAGACCAAGTTCACCTGCATCGACCCCATAGTGCTGCAGGTCCATCTTTGGTTATCGACACAGTAGAAACCTGTCGCGTGCGAGTGTGTGTACTGAAAAGCGTGTTGGTCTCTAGGAGCGAGAGTTTCTGAAGAACTACGTGCAGCGGATAGCAGACCTGCGCCCCAACCTGGTCCTGGTGGAGAAGACGGTGTCGCGCATCGCTCAGGAAATGCTGCTGGAACACGGCATCACCCTGGTTATCAACGTCAAACCTGTCAGTGCACTTTCTGTAGCTAAAACTGACCTCTGGGATTCTGTGTGTGTGCGCGTGTGTGTGTGTGTGTGTGTGTGTGTGTGTGTGTGTGTGTGTGTGTGGCCATGGCGGGGGGTTCTTAATGTTCCACAGAGCCATAACTGTGATCAGTGAAGAATCTGCATTGTTCTATTATTGGCCGTAATATTTGAACACCTCCTCTTTGTGTTTGTAGCAAGTTCTGGATCGAGTGAGTCGAATGACTCAGGGGGATTTGGTCATGTCCATGGACCAACTGTTGACCAAACCTCGCTTGGGGACCTGCCACAAGTTTTACCTTCACTCGTTCCAGCTTCCTCCCATCAGTGTGTTCTATTTACGCTTGCTAACTCTCTCTATAAGATTTATAATGGAATCTGTTTCATACAGTATAATCAGTCAATCGATCAATAAACCAATATATTCGGAGTACATCGACCCTGATTCGCAGTGCAGCTCAGGATATACAAAACGAACGGGCTGAAAATAGTAAATAAACATTTTGGATGAGAAAATGGGGCACAAAAATCCAGGTATGACCACAGATATAACCATGGAGTGCTTAAAATAAAAGTTAGGAAACAATAAAACCGATAAGATAAATCAGGACTACAATTTAAAACGATCCAACTGGTCATAAATCACAAAGTCAATATTAATTAATGATGAAAGTGGAATAAAAATAAAAAGGGGAAATAACTGAACGGGTAAAGGCAAAAGAAAATAACAATGATTATAATAATGATTTAAAAAAAAAAAAGATCTAAACAAACATCACCTTTGAAACAAGTTTGTCTCGTGCACACAGGAAAATGGAAAAAGGGCAGTCCTGGATTTTTGTCATGTCTACACAATAATAATAATAATAATAATAATTATCACACACCACGTTTCCTGTCTCAGACACATCCCATGTAGAACAAGGCGTTGTGTGTTTGTTGCCCAAGATGACATTGACTTGTAGCCTAGTGATGAAATTTAAACTCTCAGCTTTTGAGGCTAAATTCACTTCGCTTAATCACTGCCCTGTTACAGATCTGCATCTTTTTTCCCCTTTAGATGAGCTAAAGACTTTGATGTTCTTTGAGGGCTGCCCTCCTCAGCTGGGCTGCACCATCAAGCTGCGCGGTGCCTCCGAATACGAGCTGACCCGAGTCAAGGAGATCCTCACCATGATGGTGTGCGTAGCGTACCACTCGCAGCTGGAGATTTCCTTCCTCATGGACGAGTTTGCTATGCCTCCCAGCCTGTCTCAGAGCTCATCCTTCCCCTGCCTGCTGGACAGTGCTGATGAGAATGCGGAGAGGGAGCCAGAAAGGGAGAGCCAGTGGAACCCGGAGCACGCTGAGCTCCTGTCTGATAGCGACTTTGAGCCTGGGATTCAAGAGATCATAAAAAGCCACAGCAGGCAGCCATCGGTGTCGGACTCCTCGATGAAGAACGGGGAAAGTCCGAGAGCGAGCCGAAGTGACTCGCCTGTGTCTGCAGTAGCGACGGAGGGGGAGAAAGTAAAGACGTCCACCCCTCTGCCCAGACAATCAAAGCAGCCTTTCGTCTCCAGTTCAGAGGACATTTTAGAGGAGGAACAAACTAAAACGGAGAAGAATGGAGACGTGGAAAACAATCTGGTGCGAGGGGAAGGCGTTCATTCGGAGGCGTCGCTTGTGCCGACACAGCTCTTCAGGGACCCGCTGCAGGACGACACGGGCCTGTTCGTGACAGAGCAGGTGACCTCAACGGATGATCGACTAAAGAGCATCTCGGCCTGCTTCAGGCAGGAGCTGAAAGATGTCATCCTGTGCATCTCCCCCTTTGTTACATTCCGGGAACCCTTCCTGCTGAAGCCGGCCGGATTACGCTGCCCCAGCAGGGATTACTTCCCCGAGCAGGTCTACTTCTCGCCGTTGCTGAACAAGGACAAGGAACTCGACAGCCGCCGAAAGAGGCTCCTGCTCAAGGACTCGAATCCATCTTCTGGATCCGTGAGTAATGGCACGGGGCCACAGCATCGCCCAGTCAGGGTCCTGCCCTCCCATAAACTCACCACCATACGCTTAACTGAGCAGCTTGGCAGCAGCCGAGAGCTTGCACGCATGCTGGCGGACTACCGGGCTCAAGGGGGGCGAATCCGGCGAGATGTCGACCCTTTTGCCCAAACTGTGCAGCCTCCAGCTAACAAGCCACTCATCAAAACGGACAGTGAGGACACTAAAGGGACAGGGCAGAGCGACATGAGCTGGGGTACCAAAGTGAGTCAAACTGATGCTGTAGGAGAGAGAAAGTAACTTTTTTTTTTTTCTATTGCGGTCTAATATTGGGTTTCTTTTCCATGCTTCACAACCTCGAAAGCAGAACAATTGAAGACAGTATATAAAATGCAATTTAAAAAGCACACTTTTTTGCATTCATGTGCAAAATAACTTTAGATATTTTGAGTTTTTCCAGACAACTTCATTTATTTGTTAATAGACATCCATTCCTGCATTTCAGGCCTGCAACACATTGCAAAAAAAGTTGGTACGGTAACGCATTTTCCATTTTAATATTGTAATTTCTTTCTCATGAGACGTTTTGGCACCAGGATATCAAATGTCTAGTCCCTAAGCCATTTATGAGGGCTTCAGGTGTTTTATTTTGTTCCATTTTTCCTACAATCACTTTTGAACACGGTTAACATGATGCTTTTTTTTTTTTTACACAGCAAGTGGTGTTTCGGAATTTGAACTTTATGCTTTACTTTATGAACGTAATCGATGAAATATTAAGTCAAAGTAAATCTTTTTTTTATTTAGGTTTTTCATGATGTCCCAACTTTTTCAGATTTTGGGTCATATTTAATGCTCTCAGGGTTATTAACTAGTGATGCGACGAAATAAAAATTTGTTTTACACCGTGATCTAATGCGCTAACCCAACTACAGCTGGGTTTTAGACCTGAAATAATAAAGTGGGATTAGAGTATGGGCAAAAAAAACATCTATTATTAAACTTAGATGGTCTAAAAGTACGCTGCTCATAGAAATGAGTCACATATGCCCTGATTTTTGTGAGCAATGTACGTAATGCTAATAAATTGCTTCTAATCGTCTGTTCTGTTACTGGCTTCTTTCTGGCAGTATGAAAGGCCTGTCGTCTTTGTTACGTGGTTTTTGAGTATTTTGCTAAAGCTTTCTGTTTTGAGAGTTAATTTTGTGTTTTTCATTGTTTGTCCTGATGTAGCAAGATTGTCTGAATCCGGCAAACCATCAGCGGCTGTGCGTTTTGTTCAGCAGCTCTTCTGCGCAGTCCAACAACGCCCCCAATCACTGCGTCAGCCCTTGGTAAACGATTAGCTCCTGTATTCCCCATCTAACACAGATTAGCTTTAATTTACCTGCGTAGTTTAGTTATGCTTGTGTCTTTTATTTGTGTGTAGGATCGTAACCATGGAGTTTTACGGAAAGAACGACTTGACCCTTGGTATATTCCTGGAAAGATACTGTTTCAGGTACAAACCTGCTTTCCCTTCACTCTGAGTAACTGTTTTGATTATTGCTGCGTATTTAATGAGTGTTTGGTGCAGGCCTTCGTACCAGTGTCCCAGCATGTACTGTGAGACTCCCATGGTGCACCACGTCCGGCGCTTCGTACATGGAAGCGGCTGTGTCCAGATCGTTCTGAAGGAGCTCGATTCACCCGTTCCTGGATACCAGCACACGATCCTGACCTACTCCTGGTGCCGAATCTGCAAACAGGTAAAGGGCTCGGCCCGAATAAAGGGCATGTGTGAGGGGCTCTGGCAAAAGCAGGCACTTCTGACCAGGGCAGGTACCTAGCCACGGTCATTAGAAGTTAAAAAAAAAAATAAAAATCAAGGACCCTTTCAAACGTGAAACCCCCAGAAACTTTTTTTTCCCCAAAAAATCTCACTATTGAGAAAAACACCAATACTGTTCTCTTAGCACCTGCCCCAACAGGAAGCTCCTGCTCCCGATATATTAAAGTCATTGATTTAAGTGTGGACTGTGGTAGCCTAGTGGTTAAGGTACTGGACTCTGGACCTGATGGTCCAGGGTTCAATCCTACATCTGCCAAGCTGCCACAGTTGGGTCCTTAAGCAAGGTCCTTAATCCACCATTGCTTGGATTGTTGGACTCTGTCAATCGTCAGAGTCGCTCTGGATAAGGGCGTCTGCTAAATTCCATAAATGTAAATGTAAAGTACATGCAAGTGTTCCCTTAATCCAATTAATAAAAAAGACATTTGATTTTCACTTGTCAAAAAAATCGGATTGAGAGTCTGGCTGAAAGGTTGCTCTTAAACCATGTTTTTAAGAAGAATCCGTTCAGGAAAAAAAGTACCAAGAACGA
Source organism: Parotocinclus haroldoi (assembly GCA_034779995.1). NCBI lineage: Eukaryota > Metazoa > Chordata > Actinopteri > Siluriformes > Loricariidae > Parotocinclus > Parotocinclus haroldoi. Next base: position 9,805 of record JAUZST010006492.1, read on the forward strand.
TGAAAAGCACAGAAAACGGAACCAATTGTTTTGGAAAACTTCCCATTGGACAAGCGCAAAAAGCCGAAAGTCAAAAATGTGCCTTTCGACTTCATCTATCAAAATATGGTTACAAGTTATAAGTTAGGATGGACGAATCCATTTCATCCCAACAGCCAATCCGACGATGGTCTCCAAATCTCTGAAGTTTAGAAGATCATAACTCTGACGATTTTCACCCGATTCAGAATGTAATTCCGTTTTGTAAAGCTCTCGGTCTCTAGTTTTAGACAAAGCATTAAGTCAATTCATATTTTTTTTAAATACTGTGCATCCATGGTGAGTTTATCAGCTTGAGTTTCTGTTCTCTTTCAACAATAGGTCACCCCAGTTGTTCCTTTGTCCAAAGACTCTTGGTCCATGTCCTTTGCCAAGTACCTGGAGCTACGTTTCTATGGTCACCAGTACACTCGTCGTGCCAACGCTGAGCCATGTGGGCACTCCATACACAAGGACTACCACCAGTACTTCTCCTACAACCAGATGGTGGCATCTTTCAGGTGATATACCATAGATATACCATTTCTCTATCTTTTCAAAATCAAACCAGAAACCACAGGACATTTGTATGCAGTATTTAAAATCTAAAGAAAAGTAAAGAAGCTTCTGTAGGCCACAGTCTTGAGTATTTAGTGTTTGCTCCCATTGCATTTGAGCAATAACAGCATGTGGCAGCTTCATCAGGATGCTATGATGGACCCGCTACAGTCTGAATCAGGAACTGAATCAGTCTTTTTGGAAGGACCACCTTTTTTGGAAAGGGAGCAGAGTGAAAAGGTGAAGATGTGCTAATGCTCACAAAGATTGGAATGAAGATCAGTGGAAAAAATAAGATTATAGATAAAAATCAAAGTTTGTAATATTATGCTTGGTCGTTATACCGTTGCTAAAACAGCATATCTAAATGGTGGCCTAAGACTTTTGCACAGTTCTGTACCCTGCCAAAGTAATATCTAATTGTTGCCATCAATAGAATCCCAGAGAATAGCAAAATATAATTTATATTTATGCAATTTTGCAGTAAGATCTAGTAAATGACTTGACTTTCTTTCTTTCCCTGTCCATAGCTACATCCCAGTGAGGCTGTTGGAAATCTGTTTGCCTTCTCCTAAGATCATAATCAGGAACCAAGGCCCCTGCAAAGTCACCCTGCAGCAGGATCTCAAAGATTTGGCCCAGAAGTAAGAATTTTAATAGACCGTATCTTAAAATTTTTATTCGATGGATTAAGCAGTTCTACATTTCTTAGACCACCATTTTGTTGTTTACTATTGTTTTAAGTCCATAAATTATTATTTCTGTCTCATTTATTATATATATATATATATATATATATATGTGTGTGTGCCTATCTTACAATCCAAGCAATTGTGGGTTAAGGTCCTTGCTCAGGGACCCAACTGTGGCAGCTCGACAGAGGTCGGATTTGACCAATGGACCAGAACCAGTAAAGGTCCAGTGCCTTAACCACTAGACCACCACTGTCCCACAACAGCCTCCTTATTAAAATACAACCATTAAACCAGGGAACTCGTAGTAGTCAAAAAACAAAAAGAGATCAGGTAAAGACACCTTCTGTCTGTATCTACTAAGTACTGTAAGTATTTAGTGTGACCTTATACTTCTGGCGGCTTCATCATGCCACCAGATGCTAAGTTCTACCTTCTACAGTCTGAAAAAGCTTGGTCAGGAATGGCCTTTTTGGAGGGGTATTGGCCAAGGAACTTTTCATTCGCTTTTTTCAGAAAGGGGAACAGGGTGAAAAGACTAAAATATGTTAACACTCACCGTGATTGGAATGAAGATCAGCAGAAAACAAGATTATGGATTGACAGATTTTTGGGTTCAGTCGTTAAAAATGGGATTTGCAGCATATATACAACGTGCACCACATAAATGGGAAGCGATTAAAGAAGGAGGAATTGATTTGATTTCATTAAACAAGACCAACAGAAAAGCAAGTAAAGTCAAAGAAAGTTGGTTGATTATGCAAATGAGATGCAAACTCCGTTATCATGATGGAGTAGTAAGTGATACGTTGATGGGACAACAAACGCAGGTTAAACTGGACGCCAGTGACTGTCCAGTAGGGTGTATGATCACCCAAGTGTGTGAAAACACACTGACAGTGATGGGAAGTGGATACTTGTCACGGATTGGTAGCAAATTTTTGAAGCTTTTGTTTTTGTGGGGTTTTTTTTGTAAGGCAGAGCAGCTGAACAGATTGCTAATAATACTAGCACTTGTTACCCCGGCAACCAGTCCAGCAACCGAGCGCTAAGTATTTATCGCTTTTCCGTGCGATAGCAAATCCCGTGTTTTTAGTTTGGTTAAAACCCTTGGTGTCCTCATTGGTTCTAGTGTTTGTGTCCTAAATCAAGTTTTCGACCGTTTCATTTCAAAGAAATGCCTAATGTAGCCAAATCTATGGCTGGTTGTTATTTTATTAATTATGTTTGTATTATATTGATACATAATGTGTAGCGTATCTGATCGTGAAATGCACACGAGGTGGCAGGTTCAAATCCTGCGTTTTTGTTTTTTTTTGTGTTGTCTTATTCGGAGGTTGTGCTATTTTTTTTTTTATCCCTTACTATTACGTACAAATAATATGTGGTGTTGAGTCACAAGGGTGGCGTTATCGTAACAGTCAGACAATAGCAATTATACCATTTGCTAAAAGAACAAATCTAATGGTGACATTTTCACTGTACTGTATGTGGTCCTCTTTTTTTCTTTTCTTCTTCTTCTCAGGGTGACTCAGGTGTATGCTGCTGTGGACGATCGGCTCACTTCACTCAAAACAGACACTTTTAGCAAAAGCCGTGAGGAGAAAATGGAGGACCTGTTTGCACAGAAAGACGTAGGTTTAAGATGCCGTGTCACTTTAGCACCCCTGCTAATGTGCTGTTGTTACAGTGTTTTGTTCTGTGTGGTCAGATGGAGGAGGGCGAGTTGCGCAGCTGGATGGATAAGATGCAGGCACGTCTGCAGACCTCGGGTGTGGACACTCCCCAGCAGCTGCAGGCTGTCCTCGAGTCTGTGGTGATGAAGAAGCAGAGCCTGTGTGAAACCCTGCAGTCGTGGAACATCAAGTGAGCAGATAACACACTGGAGAGAGAAAGGGACACACACACACACACACATTCATACATACATACATACATACATACACACAGACACACACACACACATACATACATACACACACACTACACATACATACATAAATACATACACACACACACACACACACACACACACATTCATACATACATACATACATACACACACACACACACACACACACACACACACACATTCATGCAGTCACTACGACCTGCTCCTACTTTGACGTTAGTATTTACTCTAATATTAGTTTCGTTTTTGAGCCCCAGAGGCAGGAATAAACACTGAAAACGAAGATTAAAACAAAAATAAAACCCAAAATACCTCATGAAATCTCCCCTTATCGGTCGATTCGAAGACGAACGGGACAGAAACAAACAGGCGGTTTCTGTTCCAGCGAGTCTCTGTCAGTTCGTCGGTTACGGTTTGAATTTTGTCGGTTGGGATTTGAATTTTTGTCGGTTAGGATCTGAATCTAAACATCACCTCAGTGTTATTCCTATGGGACACCGATGAGTTTTTAAACTTAAATCTATTAAAAACCATAAGTGGGATCGACCCGTGAACACGCAGCACGGCACACGGTGCCATCCTCTACAGGACGCCCTTTAAACCGCCTCTCCACGCTAAACCCTTCAGGAGTTATTCATCCCGGAAACGGGAACAGCAGAGAGAGTCAGGAGCTGTATGATGATCAGCTGCTTTGTTATAAAGTGTGTTATGGTGTGTGTGTGTGTGTGTGTGTGTGTGTGTGTGTGTTACCTGTACGAGCTGTTTGCTGGCCTGCAGAGCGTGTGTGAGCGTCTCCACTTGAGCCAGCGTCTTGTCGTGTTTCTGCCTCTCCTCTTGCGCCGCCCTGCTGGCCGACCGCAGCGCCGCCACCTGCTGCTGTAAGCATGCCAGCCTGTGATGGGGCACAGCGTGCACACGCTGCCTCCTCCTCCTCCTCCTCCTGCTCCTCCTGGGCAGGTCCCGCTGGAGAGCTGGGGGTATTAAATACGGTGGGTACGGTTCCTCGCCGTCGGTACGAATCACAAAGTGAAGGACGGATCCCATACCAGAGGCAGAGAGGGCGGAGCTCCGGAGCCTGGCGGCAGGTAAATGGGGTCCGATGGCGTCTCTCGGAGGGGGCGCTCCGAACCCGGAGCCCTGAGGCGAGGCGGGGAAGGAAACACGACACGTTAATCTGGAGGAAAGGGTTTAACGTAAGGCGGCGTGGCCGCTTTCTGACAGTGTGACACGGGAAAAAGCGTTTGTAGTCACATCAAAGCGGGGGAGGATCGGCCCCTCGAGTAGGTATCTGAGGGAGGGTTAAAAGTGTTTGATCACTCTCCATCCCTCCCTCTCTCTCTCTCTCTCTCTCGAACGCTGTCTCAGTTTGATCACACGCTCATCCGGAAGCTCTTTAGTGTGACACCGGTAACGAGGAGCTCGGCTGTCACTGAGAGCAGGAGCTAAAGATCTGAGAGAGGAACTGACAGCAGTGTGAGAGGAACATCCAAAATCTGGCAGAGCAGAAGCGGCGTAAAACAACTCCCGTCCTCACTGCCTCAACTACAGAGCCTATCATTATTATTATTATTATTATTATTATAACAATCTTACTGACGCCCACTTTATCAACAACTAAACTACATCCACATTCCCTAAAGCAGCGACAACGGTGCTTCAAATGTGGACAAGTGAGTATGTGTCCCAATACTTTTGGTTTTACGTCTGTCGTGTCCCAATACTTTTGGTTTTACGTCGGTCGTGTCCCAATACTTTTGGTTTGACGTCGGTCGTGTCCCAATACTTTTGGTTTTACGTCGGTCGTGTCCCAATACTTTTGGATTGACGTCGG
>JAUZST010006493.1:0-14815 GCA_034779995.1 Parotocinclus haroldoi
TACACATATATATACATATATATACATATATATACATATACATACATATATATACACATATACATATATACACACACACACACATACACACACCCAAAAATAAAAACACACACACGATTAGCTCTGTACAGAACAAGAAAAAGATGACACTCACTATAACGGCTTCAACACAAGAGGCCATCGCTTTAAGACGTGACCTCCCTCGTCCTCTGCCAGCTCCCCCACCTCGAGGCCGCCGCTTTCCTGGGAAACCACCTCCTCTTCCATGCTGTGGAAAAAATCCAGGTGCATAAATGACAGCCGTCAAACGGTTCAAACATGATCACAACTTTCACTTGCTCCTACTTGACTGATTTTTTTTTTTTTTTTTACTGACAATGGGTCCCTTTTTGAGTCATGGTCCTCTCAAAGTTTTTCCTTCTAATGTTTATAAAGTTTTCCTTGCCACGGTAACCCCTAAGCTTATTCAATTTGGGATTGACCTTAGAAATTTGAACAATATACAGTTAAATAAGGTCCTTTGAGATAGTGATACACTGTAAAAAAGAATTCTATAGAATTAATTATTTATTTAACTTTACATAGAGAGCTGACAACACATACACAAATAGCAGAAATCAGAGTGAACTTTCATTTTTCCTTGGGCAATCAATACACAGTACACTCTCACTAGGAACTCAGAGGTGTGTGTAACGCTGGAAGTGCTAAGAGCTGGGAAATGTAGTGACTGAAAGTCTTGGTCTCAATAATTGGGTCATATTTCAATACAACATGTTTCCAATACAAACATTCAATCAAATTTCATGAGATATTCGATACTCTCCATCATAAAACAAAATATCTAAAGAAATTCCCTGGGTTGTTATGTATACACAGGATATATTGAAGTCCTGGGCTTACGATAAACGCAACTTACGACTTCGGATTTGTTACAGCCTCATCTATTCTGTTCTATACAGGATACAAAACACAGGGAATAGCAAAAGGGGACAATCTAGCAAACAACCTATAGCTTCGGCATTTTATTTGTAATGCACAATTACATATAAAAAATTGTAATGCAGTGAACATGTGATTAATGGAGTTCAAATAATAAATGTGGGAAGTTTAAACTCCACCTGTTTTACTCTGGAGCGCCCTGGAGATCCTCTCCGCTTTAACTTCTCTCCATCAGACTTCAAAGAGTCAAAGGGTAAGGAATCATCGGTCTCTGTAAGCAAGGAATCAGAGCGTGCTCTACAAGATGGCACAACACTAAGGTCCATGGACAGCATGTGGGATTCAGGCTCTCCACTGCTGCTCTCATCTCCATGGCTCATGTTGGACATCTCATCCAAGAGCAGCCCTGGCTTCATATCCATATCCTGCATGTGGACTCCTTCAGCCTGGCCCTCGTGTTTAAAGTGAGACTCCTCTGAAAGTTCATCTGTCCTATCACCTTGCTCCTCCTCATCCTCCTCATCTTCATCATCATCCCATGAATGGCCCACCCTGTCATCCGTGTCTGAAGTACAGGGCAGTTCCATAGGACAGACAAGGGGAGAAGTCCTCTCTGGCACCACCTCTTTTTGCACATCAGACACCACCTCTTTTGCATCCATTGCGTGAGGCTGTGCCCCTTCCAAACCAACAGAAGGTGGGATTTGAAGAGGCAGAGAAGAGGAGTCTGGAGGAGGCTCTGTTACTCCACCATCCTCATTAATGCTCAAGTCCTTTTCCTCTAGACTGCTTGCGCCCTCTTGTGGCTGAACACAGGCTTTTGTCTGAGGTTCTGCTACATTAGGTTGGCCTTCCAGCTTCGTGTTGGTAACAGGGATAGCAAGGTTATCCAAAGGGTCCTGAGTGTCCTTAGGCTTTTCCTCTGTGTCAAAAACACCATCAGCAACAGCAGGTTCACTGCAGGCTTCTGAAAAAGAATTTAATACAGTATATCTCTATGTTACCAAAGTAAAAGTTTACAATCATTGTTTAGGGACCTAACAAAGCAGAAGCCAAGAAGGTTTAGCAGAATTCCTTTTTGGTAGGCTTTATCATCAGGTGCAGCTTTGTGATTTAAGAAATCACTTGCAATGCAATAAAAACCTCGCTATCCAAACTCCCGGCATTTGATTTCCTACTATAATATGAGGTAATATTATCTGCCTACATATTGAAAGAGAGAGGAAAAATATATATAGAGGACAGATGCATGTAGAAAAGAGAGAAGTGCATACTTGAACTTAGAAATATTTGAGGTTTCCGGGTTCAGCGTGAACCTTTTTGGAAAGTCTACTGTCACAAACCAAATTACTACCGTCCCAGACACTTTCAAATATGAGTAAGCACACATGCCTATACAAGTGCACATTCTCACAACATACTTATTTCTGTTCAACTGTAAATAAGCAAAGGTTTCACAACATCGAAACATGATGTTAACATATTGTGCACCACCACGCAAACCTGTTCAGCCAGGCTGAACATGTTATTTTGCTGTCCCAATGTCAGGTTTTACCTGCCCCAGGTATTAATCACTGTGGAACCCTGGGGTTATTTTTCTTTTTTGATCTAGCTTAGTGCGATTACCTTAAATAAATGCTTATTAGTGTAACTAGAAAGTGAAGCAACTTCATCTAAGACTTTGTACCTACCTGAAACCTCAGCCAGAGCGGACTGCTCCTTACTCAAGCCCTCGTGTTCAGGGTGCGACTCAAGAAGCTCCACTGCTTGCTGCGATTTCTCTTCTGTAATGCTTTTGCTTATTTCTTCCATTCCAACTACCTCAGCTTCAGTTTCTAAAATCAGAACGCAGCCATTCATTTACAAAGCCAGCAAAAATGACCTGAGAACTAGGTTACTAGCATAAAGAAATAAACAAACATACCCATGGGCTCCTCCAGATCTTTTTCATCCACTTGTGAGCATGGGGTTTCAGACTTGCAGACAACAGCAGGTGTTTCTCGGCATATCACGCAGATACATTTCTCTTCAGCAAGGTCTGAGACAGATGTGCACTCGTGGTGTACCCACCTTTTGAGGAAAAGAAAAAAATCCATTCATTCTATCACACACCTATGCTCAGTCATATAGAAGGGGTAGTGCACAAAGGCAAAAAGTTGAATTCGCAAGCAAATAAGTGCAGAATAGTTTCATCTTCTGGCACATTGAGGCACACTCATTCACGAGACATCAGGCACAGGAGACAAGATGTTAAACTTTCAGGTCCTTTTCAATCCTGGTCCTGGAGCCCCACAGCTCTGCACATTTTTAGAGTTTTGCCTGCTTTTAACACACCTGATCCAAGTACTCAGCTCATTAGTAGGCTCATTACGAAGTTAACACAAACAGGAAAATCACTACAATGTGCAGAACAGGGACAACAACGCTCCAGGACCAGGTCTGAGAAACACTGTCCTACATTGTCTGGATGTTACCAGAATGACTCAGTGCTAGAGAGGGACAAAACAATTTAGCCGCCGAAATCAATTTAACATCGATATTAATCAAGGAAGAAAGGATAACATCAGACTTGACCAAGGAGCAGGGGGGACCACAAAAACAAATGGACATTAGGGAACAAAAATATGAACTCGTTTTTTCTTCCTTTGGTAATTACAGTAAGGTTTGTGGAACGCTCCAGAGCCTACCCCCAAAATTCATAATGCACAGAGAAGCATGTACACTGAAATGGGATGCCAGTCAATCAACGGGCTGGTTAGGGGTTTGCCGTTTGCTGATGGATGGCCCATCAGTTCAGAAACAGACTGCCAGAACTCAGACCTGGGTCAACACTGAGCTGGTGTCTTGGACCACTGAGCCCCAAAATAACTTGAATGTGAATCGGTTGTGTGTGACCTATGTGAAATCTTGCGGCTGCCACCAGATTCGGACTTATTCGAAACAATATTGTTTACTATCGATGGAGGGGAGGATGTAATGTAATTTGTTGTTTGTTAGAATGTCCTATTCGTCTTGCCATTTATTTCTTGTGCGTACTAGTCTGCTTTATACACTCCATTTCTTAAACAGCAGAGGTTCTGACTCACCTGTGGCAGACTGTACAGCGGTGCTGTAGAGGAACCGAAGATTCTTTACTGCAAACCCCACAAACTGATGTGCGTCGTCGCTGACAGCACTCACATACCGAATAGCTCTCAAACCACTTCTCAGAGCCGGGCATGGTAAGACCTCGCGCCCCACAGTCCGTACACACACGACATCGCTGAAAGAATAGACAGAAGTAGACACAAATCTCATTCGAGTGACTCAGACCAACATTGCTGGATCATGTTGATCGGGATTAAATAATAAGCTTACGTTAAAAAGATATAATACCCATGACTTCATGGACCTTAGATTTAATTTATTATAAGAAGCACTTAATGGAACGTACTCTGCACTTCCAAGAGTCAGGAGGCACAGAGTCCATAGGTGGCTGCAGACAAAATGTGTGATAGCCCTTGTCACATGCATCACAGACCAGCATCTTGGAGTCCTCTCCCGGTTGCCTGGACAATGAAATCAGAGAATTGGTCAATTATAAGTATAACCCCCCTTAAATAATCTAAATACAACCATTATAAACATACCTGCAGGTTTGGCACACCTTACACTCTGGGCACTGCCAGCCAGAGCGTTGGAGTGGCGTGGCACTGATCTCCAGACAGGCATCATGGTAGTGTTGCCCACAACCTGTGCAGTACAGCAACCCCAGCAGTTCCCCTGCAGAGTCACAAACTGCACAGCGTGCCTCCTCTCCGGCTAAAAGTGAACACAACCAACAGCATTATTATTATTATTATTATTATTATTATTATTATTAAAAGTCTACTCTTAGATTTCAAAAAGTAACCAAATACTAACTATAGCATTTAAATGGTCTGCAATAATAATAAAAGAAGCTCAAGATGCACTATATAAACAAACATTAAAGGTTAGGGATGCACCAGGATAAAAACAAAAATCTGCTGTTTTGTGTTCTTGTTTGCAGTTTTTGAACGACGTACTACAAGACAGATTTTCCTACTGAGTGAGTTAACATGCACTTAATAATCCAATAACCCCAGAAAATCTGGTAAACAAATAATGGGAAAACCTCGTGGTTTACACAACTCAGGTAAACATCGGATTTCTACTTTGCAACCAACCAATAATCTCACAGAAAACAATGAGGGAAACTTCAAACTTTGACAAGTACATACTGAAATTCTTCACTTTCTTGAGCAATTACTGCTTCTCAGAGTCTCCACAAAGTGTTCGGTAGCCACTTAACAGGCACTGCGTGTAATCCCAGGCTTGCCAGATCCCACGGGTTAAAAGAACAACCGGGTCGAAGCAAGAGTCCATTAGAATAAGCGTATATGGAAACCGTTTCACTCTCTTGTAACATTTCTGTGCAAGTTGCCTGATTTCTAGACTGGAATAGGCTGTACACATGATCAGCTGAACCAGCGGATAACTTTAGATATCTGATTGATTATTAAGTGCATGTAAACTCACCCATTGTCACCCAAACGGAACAGGGGTTGCTCGTCTAATGTTTCTGGAGATTTTGAAATGATTCCACACAGCCAAAACTTTCACTGTTAATCATCAGCTTTTCAAACAAAACATGCCCGTTATGACTGACACAAAAGTGAGAGAAAGAGTACTTATTGTACGCATTGTTATTTTATTTACGTGATTGGTTTTGAAAATTGATTTTAAACTTGCACTTCCATCTGTGTTTGCATCCTTCTCACCCCCCCCCCCCCAATCCCATGTGCTGGTATATTTATTCCTCTCAGCTGTTCTGGATTTCCGATTGCATACTCCGATATCTAAAGTTAGTTATAAGCTGCTAAAACAACATGCTTTCAGAGTTTGTGCGCCAAGTTGTTCCCTGGGCTCAGTTTGTTTGCAATCTGTTCGTCACAGCTCTCTAGTTAACATTTCTAAACACAAGCAATTCCTTGCGACTTTATGGTAGCCCACAATGAAACCATAATGGGAAGTGTATGCTTGTATTTTCAAGCTTTCAAGGTCAATTTAAATGTGCTCTCAATTGACGTACCAACAATAAACTTTAAAAGAAGGAAATGCCATGCAAGTTCGCTGCAAAAGCAGAAGTACATGCACCACAGAAGGTGCGACTTAAATGACTGGAATGAGATTCGGGGCAAAAGTTACAGTAAATCTTTTTTGGCTGTGGTAAAACCTTTATTTAAAGTCATTTTAAAGAGCCCTGAATAATATTTCACTGCTGTTGCTCTGGCTGTGGTAGTTACCAATCTCCTCCGCCTTGTCTATGTGCTCAGGACACAGGAGAGCCAACTGCTTCATGGACTGGAATGATCCACTTGCAGCCGAACAAGGGAAGTGGTAGAACCGTGAGCAGTCTGCAGCACGGCATCTGATGGTTGCACCCATCCTTTTACAATAATCGCACGGCTGAAAGAAATCCAAAAAAAAAAAATAATAATGAAATCGACTTTGCGTTAAGCTTAAGATCAGATGTCTGTAAACTCTAGATTTGAGCATACCTGCTGTATCCCTGAGATGACTGCCTTGTCCACATTTATCAACTCTTCGCCATCGCCTGCTTCCACTCCTTCTGACCATACTGCACACCAGTGATGAACCCAACAGTGCCCTGTATTACAAGTACGGCAAACGTTACAGTCATGTTATCAGTGAGGTCGAGAACACGAAACCCAGTCCAAAATTCGAAGAATGGGTAGCCGTTAAAAAACAATGATTCCACATCAGTCACAACTACACCCGTGCCTCATGTAAGCACGTACTTTTGTTTTGAAACGCTCTTTGGCTCCACCAAAAAAGTTAACCACAATGTGTGTGGAAAGCTAATGAGGACGTTGTACCTCCAACATGGCAAAACATCTAAGGTGTCAGCCTGCTATTGAGCTCCAGCAGTGTAGTGTTCGACCGACCGACATCTCAAACGCTGCATTAGTCAGAAAAGTTTAAAACACTTAACATGAACAAAGCTTTTATGTCCTAAAACAATGACTTGGGAACACAAGACTTCTCTCACTTATTACTGCTCATAAATGTTGAAACTTAAAGGATGAACCTGTGACTCTGAATGTGTATTTACATTAGATTTAGATTTAGTAACACGGGGAATACCTGTATGGATAAAACACAATGTAAATGTTCATCATAGGACGGTACTTCTTGGCAGTACTAACTACGAGAAGCTTGGTGTGCCTAGGTCACTGCTTTAATACATAAAGCCAAGCTAAGTTTTTTTTTCCTCATAAAAAGGTTTACTTATGAAGAAAAAAGTTGAATGAATACTTCTGAACTTTAAATAAAATTATTTATACCTACACATCTGGCACATTTCTTTTAGCATTTCGGAATCGAAACTTGGAATGGATAAGCAATGCAAACGATACAATAATCAATAGCATCAAAACACAACACCCAACCCTAGTTGTCAGTGAATTCAAAACAAACATTCTGCCCCACTCTTGACCAACCTTCTGCACATTCAGAAGTGACCTCTGACTAAAAGACATCTGCAACCATTTTTCATAACTTAACAAATCAAAGATGTTTAATCAATTCACAGGGGCCCCCAGTGATGTGTTGCCATCTCATCCTGGGCCATGTGCCCGTGTTCTCCAGAACTGGGTGCCAAAGCCACACTGACCAGCAAACATGACTGGGAGTTGGATTTTGGAACAAAACAGGACTAGCATAGCTGCTAATCTCAGCTGCAGATTTGGCAACCACCAGACAGGCTGTAGCTTTACAGACATATTGATGCATCTAAACAAAAATTATGATATTTATCTCTTCATTCAACAACTTGTACCCATCCCCATCTACCATACCTTTATCATCAAAAAGATGTGAGAGACTGATGGGCTCAGAGAAGCCAATGGAAGACAGGTCATCATTTCCAGCTGATGGCAGTGAGGAGGTAGAGCTCTCCAGGTCGAGCAGGCAGGAAGAGGGCCCGAAACACCGGAGTTCCCGCTGTCCATGAAGACTTCTTTCAACACAGTTACAAAGTGCACAGGCTCTGGCATTCTCCCTAAACACACAACCCATAAACCAGACACTCAGGATCTGCAAGCAACAAGCTGGTTTGGATAACTATGTACATTCATTTGAACAGAAATGCAGAACTGTGCAAAAGTCTCATGTCAATATTATATTTCATGTTTTAACAATGGTATAATGACCATGTATAATAGTATTTTACTACTATAATTGCATTATACTCTTTTCCACTGATCATTCCAATATTTGTGAGCTTTAGCAGGTCTTTTCCCCCCTGTTCCCATTCAGAAAAAAATGGTTTCTTTGCTGTCACCTTTCCAAAAACAACATTCCCCATAAAGCTTCTTCAGAAGGGTCAACTTGGCATCATATGAACCTACCAGATGCTGCTTTTGCTCAAGTGCAAGTGAAAGTCACACTAGATACTTGCCACCATAGCTTAATAGAAGCCTCTTATGTTAGTTTTTCAGTTTTCTAATACTGAACACAATTTTCCTGAATTGTACTGAATTCCTGGTTGTACTCTAAAAAGGTGACACAAATAAATGTGTGTATTCATGTCATGAAACAATGGAATAATTCATGGTGGCCTAACTGCACATTTACCATATAGTGTGTGATCTCATAATTTGTTAATAATATGAATACAACAGAAAGCTAAACAGACTAAAAAAAGCTAAAGTATATTAAATGAGGACATTACGCTGGTGCGTTGGAAGGGCCCACAGTAGTGCCTGAGATGTCCTCTGCAGCAAGAGGGGCTTCTGATTCCTCCTGAGACAGGACTGTCTCCTTTGAAGAGGCGCTGTCATCAGCTGAGAGAAACAAAACAAGCAGACAAAAGTTACAAAGCACGCAAAACCTACGGCCATCGACTTGGAAGCAACGTGCCAAAATGACACTGTATGGTCCAGAACATTTTTTAAAAATGCTTAAAAATAATTTTGTCAATCACATTCACTATGCTGAAGCACAATTTCTGAGTTATATCTAAAAGCACAGTATATTATTTTTGTTTTATAATATCTATTTTTGCATCTAACATATCACAGGTAGCACATTTCATATTACATATTAATTAAGAAGTATATTTCCAAGGTCAACTGGCGTACCACCTCATGCTCCTTCATGTACCACTTCTGGTACTCATACCACAGTTTGAGAACCGCCGATCTAAGGGGTAAAATAGTGTTGGAGTTTGAATCTACTCCTGTGTCACTGTGATTCAGTCAGCTTCTTAAATTAGTGGTCAGGGTAGGTGAGTGAAGTGAGGGGTCTACAGGACAGTGAGGGGTCTACAGGACATCACAGAGCTGGCAAAGGATGATAGGCATCCTCTCACTCAATAATGCCTGGGCAGAAGTGATTGCTGGGACCTGACCCCAGGTTCCAGGTGTGGAGATTTAGCAAATTGCCACTAGGTAAGCCTGAGCACCTGTGCATGTGTATATTAAAGTAACTGCCAGCTAGGCAAGATTTGAAATAGAAACCGTTCACATTAGTTTTCACATTAAACACCACCAAGTGAAGTGTGAAGCTGCCATGGGTGTGTGCGCACGTGTTTTTTTTTCAATCCCAAGGTGTTTTCTGTTAGAGGGTCAGTAAAGAACATTATATTTACATTACTATGATGAGGGAAATAAGTTCTATTAGTTTTAACCCAATTTATTATATTTAATGACAGTATAGAGACCTTTGCTAAAAATATGTATTGATTAATCACGACTACTATTGTGAATGCTCATGATTTTATGCTAAGTACAATGCAAAAAATAAATCACCAAGCACATCATCAAGAAAGCTGTGGAGCTTGTATATTCATCACATGACTCCAGGCTGTGTTAATACAATAACGAGTTCTCTTACCTGCTTTTTCTGAATCATTTTCTTCGCAGTTTGACTTCTGCTCGTCCATTCCTTCTCTTGAAGATGATCTCTTTAAAAGAGATCTAAAAAAAAGGAGGAAATAGTTAATTAATTGCAAAATTATTTGATCGATTTAGTCCATTCAGCCAACGCGGGTGTAACAAAATACCGCATCAGACAACACCAGACACAGCACACACGTCAAGTACTTCTATATAAATATGCAACTGTGTTTAAATAAAAACAGTTCATCATAGCAGAACAACTCAATTCTCCAAATGTCTCTAACACACCTTGAAGCAAACCAAGTCTAGTTTGCTTCCATGCATAAATTCATTATACAGAAACCACATTAACATGCCTCAGTGCTTTGTATGTACAATAAAAGCCCAGGTCGCTTGTGTCTCGTTTTTTTTTAGCAGTAGTCAGAGGTCACATACAGATAAGTGTGAGATCCGTTTTTAAAGCTGATACATTCTCAAAGCTTCTTTTAAAGCTGAACATTAAACAAAACACAAAGATTTTAGAGTGGAGTAGCCCATACACAGATATTGAAACTACAGTAGGATTGCACCATATTGTGACTACTCAATTTTTAACCCACTTCAGATTTTTTGTTAAAAGAGAAAGAATATATACATTTATGAAAGTAAGAAAAGTGTCAGGCTTGGTCAGACAGCCAAACAAATAGGGCTATAGGAATAAAGTATGAATCAATTAGCCAATTTTTTAGCAAAAATCGGTCACAACAGGTTATCAGTTTCAAATAACTGATTCTGTGCCAGTGACGTTCACACAATTTGACGCTCGCAGCATCACTAACAGCCACACATGAATAACCACACAGTGCTTTTAGTGAGTACTGAGCTTTAAACATGGCTCAGCTGCTCGTGATTTGTTTATGAGGCTGCTGCTGTCGTATGAGGAAGAGTGAGATATCGGTTGTGTTTTGAGTGCTAATTGGTTTCTATGTAACACAATACTAAAGAGGGAGTATGGCTAAGACCCTAATAAGGGAGTTTGTTAGTATTTCGGACACAGCCAAGTCTTCAGCATGGTGAAAGCGCTTTTCAATGTGCTATCTAGATTACATTTATGGCAGAGGTTCAGAAAATGAATTTAATAAGATTCTTAAAACTGCATCATCCCACCGACTATGTGGAATTTGAGAAAGCTAACAAAGGTAAAGAGGTTAAAGCTAAAGCTAGTGCTAGCGAGAGGGTAAAACCAGGTGCAAGTCAGTAGCCGCTGCTGTCTTTAAGCATGAAGAATTTTCCATCAAACGGAAAAAGGTTGGGCAAAAATGTTTCTGTATGAGGTCATTCCTGGACAGAAAGCACATCAATATCCAAATCGGTCGTTCAAACTTTAAAAAATGGAAATTAATTTAAAAATTGCAATAGTTGCATCTCTAGAATAAAGGTCTCTGCACCATCCTCTGCACTTTTGTTATTTAAATCCACTCGTGCAAAAAATAAATAATTTTTTTTTTTTAAGTGTTAATCTGTGAAGCCACCAGGAAGAAAAAAAAAACAAAACAACGCACATTTAAGTAACTGGCAACACTTTTTCAGCTGCTACACGCTTGGCTGAAAGTAATCAATCATACAAGAGAAGGAATTCCTCTTATCTCCAAGACAAAGATTCAAAGATCTGTGGGTCAGATATCACAGGATAGCCTTAGGGGTCTTTTGGAGCCCCGGCAATATGAAAAGGACCTATAAAACTGAATCCTGTACAATTTGCATTCATTTCCACATTTTTAATTCCTCCTTTACAGAACTCATACAAGTGGTATTGGGAGAATGTAAACTAGTTAAAGCTAGCATATATACTTAGAGTAGTATTGGTATGAGATGCTCATGTAATTGAAACCTGAAATAATTGATTTAACGTCAGTATCGGTGGTCATATTAGTGATACGCAAGATTATATCAATAGAAAAGGATATCAAGACTCGTCATGTGTATAAAACATGAGTATGCGTAAGGGATGCTCCGCTCATGTTCTATGCCGCCGATTCCGATCACCCATGAGTGCCAATCATATACCAGATGCCTTCTTTTTATTTTCTGCAAAGAGCATAGAAAACTCAAAACACTACGCCGTGTTTGTTCTTTAAATGACGTATACAATTCCGTCATTTATTATTACTGTGTTGGAGCATTTAGTGTGCTTCCCCGCGAAATATTATTTCGTTGCATTTCTTGTAGAACAAACTTTACATCAGTCTCACAGACCGTGTAAAAGTTCCACACGGCAGACACATTCGGTTATGATTTGCTGCCGTGCGACTGCGCAGTGTGAAGGAAAAAGGGCAGGGACACAACAATGCAAACAGGGGCTCTGTGGGCTTCAATGTTCCGGTGATCGTTATTTGTGATCGGCAATGAAAGGCATTGATCGGCATAAACCAATCACAAGCTTTGCCATGGAATAGTGATTTCCACAAGTTGACGGCATGCCCCTCCCATGGCAGTCACTTTGCATCCACATAATCGAAATGTGTTTTTTGAGGGATGGCGATTGGTGAAATGACTTACTTTTCACCATGTTCAGCACTTCATTTGTGTGGCACCAGTTGTCAAGTCTTACTTGCAGTTCAGGAAGTAAGGAGATGGGCAGGTCAGATTCCCTGTTCAGTTTTGAAACGCAACCATTTAAGTGTAGTTTCAAAAACGGTGATTAAATCCTTAAGCTTTGCGATCAATCTATTAATCATTAGCACGTTAATGGTAGTGCCCTTGTAAGAATTTCCACCAGACGTACAATACATTAATGTTTTCAAAAACATAATTAGCAGGCACGTTTTTATAAATCATCTTATCCTGGTAACAGTCTGCCTGTTGAAGGGCCCAGTAACCACATCAGCCGACCATCACATTGCATCACAAGCTCAGCCCAGGGTTTGAAACTACGTTCTTGGGAATGTCTTACCTCTAAGCAACAAGAGTGACCCACAAGAATCTATCACACACATATTATAGTGAAGACCTGTGACTCATAAGACACAGAGGATCCTCAAAAGCCCAGAAATAAAGGGGGGGGGGGGAGAGAACACACTTCAAAATGAAATATCCCCAAATTTTTGTGAGTGTGTGTCAATGAATGTTTATAATATAGTTCTGACATACATTTTATCTCCCCTAATAGAATAGAATGCCTTTACTGTCACTATACACATGTACAATGAGATTAAAAGCCACTTCCTTCACAGTGCAAAATGTACATTAAATATAACACTATATATAAAAAAAGATTTTTAAAAAAAAGATATATAATGTTTTCAGCACTTGAATATTGAATCAGTTCTGACCAAGGCATGGCTTGGAGGGATCGTTGAAGGTGTTGAAGAACACATTCAGTGACCAAATTTCAAAATAACAAACCTCAAATATATGGGGTGATGTTTCTATTCTCATCAAATTAGAAGTCACATGTCACAACTGCTCAGTGTTTGACTAAATTTCAAAAGAAACGACCAAACTCATGTTTTTCGGACCATGAACTGTTCAAACAAATGGCGGACATAGATCGCATTAAAAGATGGTGTGAACAGAATAAAATATAAAAACCGATTTGGGCCATTTTTTTCTGCTGTGTGAACATGCCTGCTATGTCTTTTAAATGTGCAAGGAATAAAAATGATTGTTTTTTGCGTTTTAAACATGTTCACAGTCCGACTGACAGTTAAATCAAGTCTTGGGCCAATTCAGAATAACTTAAGAACAACCCAATGCACGCAGTTGAAAGGAAACCAGAGCACCCAGAGTAAACCCACAGGGAAGACATGCAAACAAACACTAGACAGGCAGAATCTGACGTCGGGTTTGAACCAGGGATCTCAAAGTTGCGAAGCAACAGGGCTAAACACGGACCCACTGAGCTGTCCCTAGATGAAGTCAAAATGCACTACATTTTTCAGGATTTCAATAGAGAAACACAAGACATTAGGCCTGATATATAACATGGTGTTAAACCTCAGCAGATTTAATTAAACAGCAAATGAAGTTCGGAGAAAGTATTCAAGCTATTAGAAGTAAGGTGCTTCATAAACTTAATGTAAAGCCATTCTTGTATCCATGACTGTTATGGTTTTTGTAGTAGCTCGTATTCGTGGCTCTTTTGGAATGTACACCGCTTATGAAAATTAGGGGATATTTCATTATGGGATATTCCATTTAAAGCATCCCATCATTTTTGTAAGCAGTATATTTTTGCTTGTTTAAATCCCAAGTTAAATTAACACGCTACACGTATTAGATGCCGTGTGTTGACTTGTGTCGCAACAGAGGCGCGTGAAACACAGCTATCTAACGTGCTAACGAATTACAACCTACTCACTTTATAAATAAACCATTGGTTAGAAAAGTTCAAAGTGTCTTAGGACAACAAGAAGCAAGCATGTACCAAAACCGCGCGCAAACACACAACACGGTGCTTAAAAATAAAGCAACAAAACCACACAGCCGGACTGTCATGCAGCTTTAGAACTGAATTAAACACTAAACAAACAGAAGAAATAAAGTGGGAGTACAAACCATGGAAATGTGTTCACACACTCAGCTCATCCTCCCGCTTTAGAAACGATAACGGAGGCAAAGAGGGTGAAATAAAGGAAAATAAATCGCGTTTGCTCCTAAACGCGCTTTATCCTGCTCGCGACACACATTACTCCACATCCAGCTAGCTTAGCTTAGCGTAGCGTAGCTCATCTTAGCTCGGCTCGCTAACCGGGTTTAACAAACTCTGCACCAAATCTCGTCCCTGGTCACTGAAGCAAACAAAATAAAGCCCTAAGAGCATTCGTGCACCAACGTTATTTAATTAATAGTCGGTTTAAAGCGCGCCTATGATAAACACATAACGCTACTTCCTTCGTGTAAAACAACACTAATCGCACATACACAAAGAAAACACAACTTCCGAGTGTCTCGCTTCCTGTGACGGGTCCGGC
>JAUZST010006494.1:0-14812 GCA_034779995.1 Parotocinclus haroldoi
CTAAAAACTGACTTGAGTGTTTGAATTTCTGTGTGTGTGTGTGTGTGTGTGTGTGTGTATATATATATATATATATATATATATATATATATATATCCTGACTCGTGTTGCTTATGCTCAATGCTCATAATGACACTTTCATTGCTCGTGGGTTACCCATATCTCCAAAATGATTCCGTATATAAAGTCATCTTATTACATAATTATATTACTAAATATCTATAACTGTCAAAAAAAAATCACCATTTTTGTTCCTTAGATTTGACCTTGTTGTTTTCCCTATTTCAACTACTAACAGGTTTTGAGTTGGATGGAGTTTCTTGGGCTTAAGGCTATGTGTGCTAGTGTGAGGTAATGTCTACTTAGACTACAGAGCACTTCTGTAAGTCGCTCTGGATAAGGCCATCTGCTCACCGCTGTAAATGTAACTATAGAATATAGAGAACAGAATTGGTGCGGCTGCTAAAGCAGTTTTGGAGAATCACTAATACATTACTCTGTGACACATGAATTAACACTAATACTGTCACATGGCACATGAGATTACAGCGTGCACATGCTGTTTCTTATAAACGTATCTAAAAAAAGGCATATTTTGCATGAAAAACATGCTGGTATTCATTTAGGTATTTCCTATTATCCTTTTTTCTGCGTTTTCTGTGCTTTTTTTATGTTTTGACTGTGATGCCATGTGGCCCTACATCAGAGGAATTGTAAAATTGTGGTATTTAAAACTTTTTAATATTTATATTGTGGTCATTAAATGCTTATGGTGTCCACTCATATGGCTGTAGAGTACTGTTTCAAAAAGCCATTTCCGTAGGGTCCAAAATAGAAGCAAAATAGTATTTTCATTGCTCAACAGCACTAGTAATGACGATATTAAAGGCCTATTTATCATATATTTTATTCTGTAGAACAGGTTCATCATGATAAAACATAGGCACCACCTGTACTTAGACTTTTATGCATGTTGCTTCTGGACTGTATCTGGATAAAACATAAAACGCATGCATTTATACTTAATAGTCAAACTCATCTGCAGTCAGCTTGCTATATTTCATATAATATTGATATAAGCCCATAATCCTGGACCCACCTGGGATTAACCTGTGTGGTGTGTAGCTTTGATATGTGAAATAATTTAGCTTTGCTGCATCAAATGTATGTCAATGTTTGGAAGTGACCTAGTGGTTAAGGTATTGGATTATGGCCACAGTTTGGTCCCTGAGCAAGGCCCTTAATCCACAACTGCTTGGACTGTAAGACTGTATTAAGTTGCTCTGGATAAGGACATCTGCTAAATAACGTAAATGTAAAATGTAAGAAGTTAAAAATGTTTCATACAGTGGAGTTGCTGATTGATTCCATAGCAAGCATGCATGGTCTGGCCAAGTAGGAATGGGTACCATGGCTGATGTGTGCTTTGTTGGAAAGTATTTGGTTAGCTTTGATATTACAAATCATGTTCAAATACAGTACTGTGCAAAAATCCCGGGCATTCTAGATTTTGCATTTAAACTGCTCACAAAAATCCCCTAATTAGCAGTGTAGTTTCTGCTCATTAATAATAAGTTTTGGTGGTCACTGCGCTTTATGGTTCTGCAATTACAGAATGTAGTCCATCTTTGCCCGAGTTTCTCTAAAGTCTTTACTGTTTTATTCTCTTCACTCTGTGAAGTCAGAGAGGGGTCAGGAGCCCCACAGGACCAGCACAGATCAGGTACTATTTGGGTAGTGGATCATTCTTAGCACTGCAGTAACACTGATGTGGTGGTGATATGTTAGTGTGTGTTGTCCTGGTAAGATTCCATCAGACTCACCAGTGCTGCTGAAGTTTTAAAACACTGTTTACTCACTGTCCGGTTTATTAGAGATATTCCCCTTCTTGCTCCGATTTGTAGATTTAGGGGATGAAACAGATCTACGGTCTCTAATTGTAGAACTACAACCTACAGTGACCACTAAATGTATATAAAGGATATGCAGAATATAAACTGCACATCTAGAATGCCTAGGACTTTTATACAATAATATCTGAAATCAATTTAATGCAATATATTTGAGCTTAGTTACTATGGCTTGAGCAAGATTCTTAACCTTCCACTGCTCAGCCCAATTGTAAGTTGCTCTTATGGTGCATCTGCTAATTGATGCAAACTTTATTTCCATGTCTTTACACAAGTAGCATTTAACATTTAAATAACATTTAAATGTTATATTTAGCTACACTGGTAAACGACATGTACAGCGCTTGTGCTTTTGTACGCCTTATTACACAAACTTCTGCAAAGTTTGATTAACGATTAATGACAATGGGTGCGTGTGTGCAGATACATTCTCTTTTAGTGAAGCATCCACATCTGTGGGAAATAAATCTCTAAAAAGTAACACACAATGGTTTCAGTGGGCGGAAGCAGGATCCAGCTTCAGAGTGCGGGCAGGACGCAGGACAATATATATCTCTGTTATTTTGGCATTTGGTAATTCAGAAATGATGACGGGTCACAAAAATCTGTGTTTGATTTCTACATATTGAGTTGAAACTTGAACAATTTCTCAGAGGATCGTGGTTGACAAAACTAGGACCTTTGCACAAATTGCGGCTTAGATGATTCTCTGCTGCTAAGAATTTAAACACACAGCAAACATTCAGACAAAGGCTTCCTGACTCGATAAATACACTTTAAACATATGGATTTGCATTGATTTCATTCAAATATTTACATGAGCTTCTTTCTTAGATGATTTAAGCTTAGCTTTCGTACTAGAATTGTCAAGCTTGTATATATGTATTTACACACAAACTCTCAGTCTTAGTTCAGCATTATATTCGATATACCACTGTTTTAGCAGTGAAATACTGACCATCTATTATTACAACTCAGTCTGTTTATTATGTATACAGAAGTAAAAACTAAACAGAAAAAACAGGCTACAGACCCGTATTTACTGTGACCTCCCCTTACACTTGAGCACAGTAGCAGCATCTGACGGCTTCATCAGGACGCCACGTTGATCCACAAAAAACAAGAACAGAATTTGTCTTTTTGGAAGGGTAACAGACATTAAACCATGTTTTCAGGAAGGAAAAAGGAGAAAAAGCTGAGATACGCTAAAGCTTCCAAAGATTTGAAATTTGTGGATGCAGTTGTTGATAATATGTTATATATGGTTATCATCATTGAAAAATGGCTTAAGACTATTGTACAGTACTGGAGTTTATTAAATCCTTAATGGCCTAATGGCTGTATTGCAGAACTGATAACTGTTCCAAGACAACCAAATGTTTAAAGTCTCTTATATGCAACACGTTACACTAAACATTTTATGCCTCCTACAGACTACTGAGCAATTTCCATTACATTCTATTAGACATGGCCTTAAGCATCTCTACACAAGTACTGCTTTGAGACTGTTTGTTTTATTAAAGGGACTGCGTAAATAAAACATAATTAAACTTAATTGCTTTTTTAAACGCACTGTAAATGTGTCAGCTGTAATGTGTGAAGAGATTCAAATGAAAGTTTATGGTTTATTGATGTCACCCGGCTCTGGAAATAACAGTAGTTTTATGTCACACAGTAATGCGAATTTATATGGATAGGAAACCGAATTTATAACCATTTTATCAGACTGTAAGAACAAATGTATCTTAGTCCTTCAGGATGTCTGTCATACACCATACTGCATGTTGTTTTTTTGCCTGAGTAAATTCATGTGTCTCTCTGTGTTTCCTCCAGGCACTACAGTGAGCAGTGGCAGTCAGGGGACAAGGCAAGGAACTAATTTGTTCAGTAAGGCTCCACTAATCGCTTTCACTAATGTTTGCCTGAGTGGCTGCAGATGGCCCTAAATATAATACATTAACATTCTGGATAGCAACAGCTTTTGTGCTAAATGACGAGCTATTGTGGCCAATCCAGTGTGGCCAAAACACTAAGACTCAGTGTTTGGTGCGTGTTGGAGGTAGCAGTCGCTCACTCTTGAACGTGCTGTGTGGTGCTTGTTTTGATTATTTGGTGGCCATGCAACTACCAGTGGTGATATTTCACTCGTTTGTGTGCTATTATGGGAAGTGAAAAGATGTAAACACATAGCGATGTGACGATGAGCAGTTCGAGTCAATGTTCAGCAATGAGGTAGTGGAATCATGCGAGGCGGGATCGTCATGTCTGGGAGTAATTAGTCCTTGCCCTATGCTGACCTGACCATACTGGGAAATCAGAGGAGGAAGCACCTGTTTCACTGTGCTATACACTTTACATATCATCACTGTTCTTCGTCATTAATTATACCATTACTGGCCACAGTATGAATACTTTCCATCATTTGTGTTGATTAAATGTGTTCTCGAACTGCCAACCACCACCCCCCCCCCCTCTTCAAAGATAAGAAATGACAGTCCATTAGAGCCCTTTGCCTATAAACTGTTTCCAGTAAGGTGCATCCAAAATTATGAGAATGTGATTGCCAAAGTAATCACCAGCACTCATGACTGGAGCATTTTCCTTCGTTCTTTTGTTCACTCCACTGTTTCTGAGTATGAATTTATTACAGGAATATAATGTAGTCATAATATACTGTAGCTGGAGTTTTCTGGATGGAAACACTTAGGCTAAGATGGCAACCTCAGGACTTCTCCAGCACATTACAAGCAGACACTCAGTGCCTGTATATATTTATTATTATTATATTATATCTATTTATGTATTTACTGACTTTTGAGGCATGTAGGAGTAGATACAGTATTGTGAAAAGGTTTTAGGCCCCCATTACATTAGGTACACTATTGTTTTAGTAATGATATAATGATCATATATAGTTATTTTTCAGACCATTTATTAGAATACAACCAGAAAAAAAACTGAATATCAAATAAAAAACACCTTCTATAGGCTACATTGGCAAGTATGATGTTCTCTTTACACATAAACTATAGTTTCACAAGATATTGAGTTGACCCTTCTGCAGTCTGAAAGAGCTTGATCATAATAGATCTTTTTGGAAGGGTAGCAGCCAAGAACCGCTTCTTAGGAAGAGGGAACAGCATAAAAAGGCCGACGTGCTAAATGTTTGGATTGAAGATCAGTGAAAAAGAGTATTATGGAATCCTGAGTGAAGAACCCAAGTTTAAAATGTTGGGTCTAGTCATGTAATATATGGCCATTATACCATTACCAAAACAACACATTTGAAGGTGGCCTAAGATTTTTGAATAGTACTTTATGTAGATATTGTAGATATTTATCCCATCTGTTATTATAGGAAAATTTCAATGGTTAGATTGTATGTCCGTAGACTTGAAAACTGCCCAGAGTAATATTTCACAAGCTGCTGTCTTCACTTTAGAGTCAGTTTTTCTCATCTCTGATACTGAACTCTGATATCATTTCAGGAGTTACAATGCGATGACAGGTCATCAGCACACTGCACTCAATTCCCTTCTCTCTTGTAGAATCTTCTCATTATTAGCTGGGTCGTGTCTGTTTACGCTGGCCTGCGGGCTGCGTCAGGCTCGGCAAGACCTGAGCTCATGTGTTTATTCTGGCTCTTCCCAATTCGCACTGAAAAACAGTGGCTATGAGCGGGCATAACGTCAGGCCCGCTGGCCCGTGCCTTGCACTGCCAGGATAAACATCTCACAGTTTGGAGAGTCAAGGGGACTTCTACCCTCAGTTCACAGGTTTGCATTAGGTCCCAATGGACAGGCACCCCTTCTCCGACATAAGGTCTTGAATTGATAAATAGAAGGGAATGTCTTGGAAAAGACAGGCGTATGCCATGCACAGAATCTAAAATTGAAAAATGAGTTTGGGACAAAATGCTGGCAAAATATCTAAGACATGACGATAGCGCAGGGATATTTTCTTCATCTGGCAACAGCGCTAATTGAAAGTGAATGTTATGAGATAACGTCCAAAGCATATGCTTTCGAGTTTCTAAGAATAGTAAGGACATTTTGACCTGTGTTTGCAGAGTGGAAATATGACCTTCCAGGACAGTTTAATTATCTCCATTTGATGGCTTGCTAGATCTTTATTTAGGGATGGTATTTTTACAATAATATATGCTTTTATTCGTAGCTACAGGTCAGTAACTGCAGCTGTTTAAAAGAGCCAGAAGTCATTAGTACTTGTCTGTCATTAGGCCCAGGCTCATTAAGTACTGTGTTTATTTCAAACATTAGTGGCATACATTTCTGTTTGGAATTATTTTGGTTGCTGACATTTTGGGGCTGGATTTCGGAGTAAGTTTGGCACACGTCAAATTCTTAGGAGTCTTAGGAGTTTTTTGCAAATAAACCATTGATGCCTTTAAATACGTTGCAGCACAAGATGCTTGGTTGGTGTTTCTGGTAGAGGTCTTGTTCCTCCATCATTCTTGTTTATTTAAAATGTCAAGTCAGTGATCCTGTTTCATGAAACAGAATTCTGGTGTTAAACTGTGCATACCTTTATACGGGTTAAAATGCCACAGAGCAATTTACCAGACTTTGCACACAGTAAATGACAAACATATTGTTTCATATGACCAAGGGTTCATCTTATATGATACTGTTTTATGTAACAGACACAACATTGAAAGAAGTCGGATAGGACTGTGGTGGCGAAGTGTTTAAGGTACTGGACTATGGACCAGAAGGTTCAGGGTTCAAATCCCACCTCTGCCAAGCTACCACAGTGGGGTCCCTGAGCAAGGCCCTTAACCCACAATTGCTTGGATTGTAAGATTGTATGAATTGTATCGCTCTGGACTAAGGGCCTCTGCTAAATAACATAAATGTACATGCAGGATTATGACTGAATGCATGTAAGATCATAATCTCCATCCAAACCTCTTTAGCTTTATTCACAGATAAAAAAGCTGGTGAACTAAATGCACAAATAGTTACCCAGCAGTGGGACAGTTTAAGTTAGACAGTTAACATTAGAAGAGCTGTTAAACAAGGGTGGCTAATTCTTACAGACCATTTCTTTATTTAGTTACTCCGACCCACGTGCCCTGCACATTTCTTTAAGCATGCCACGAGCTGCTCTGCAGAATCGTTGCTGTTTTTTGGTGTTGCCTGACAACAGTTTCTTGAAAGGTTGCCTGCTGTATTGTCTAGCACATAGTTAGATGGTGCCTTCATGTAAAGGTGTTAGTTACTTTCAGATGCGCTGAGATCATCGAATGATACAAAAAGCCAGAGGGAAAACGCTGCTATGAAGCTTTATTGAACTAGCATGTCTGAATATTATGCTTGAAATTAGCAGAGGAACGATGTGCCCTTGTGTGGTGTCCCTGCTGCGTTACCTAGACGCCGAGATGAACTCAGATGTGTTTGGGATTTTTGGTGTTGGTCTGACAAAATGTCTGGAAGTGAAAGAGCATGTTTATGTAATAAGCAGTGCTGCTTTTGCTTGTTAGCAACTGCCTCACAGACGCTAGTTCTGTATGACGTCCTGCTTGGGACTGCACAACGGATTGTTTCTTATTGGAACATTGACCCTTGGAATCTTAATACATCAGGAGCGTACAATACATAGATTTCACATATTGATCATCTTTGTATTTTCATTATCTTTACAGTCTGTGGTGTCAGTTAGCTGTTAACCCTAGATCTGTATTTCTTCTTCTTGAGAGACGCCAATCAAGGTGGTTTGACTATCTCAAAAGCATCTTCATGTACAACTCTTTCAGGCAAGTCCCTCTGGACAGAGGCATTAGAGCAGGCACAGGACCCAAGGGTGATGGGGATCTTCCATTATGGCCCTCACCAGGAGATTAATTAACTTAAAAATAGCTTACAATATATGAGCAAGCTCAACTTCCTTACTCAATTGATCCGATTTCGGCTGGGGTCTAGCCAGTGGTACAGGTCACAAGATGGTAACCAACAAATGTTTATTGGTTCCCAAGTCTATCTAAGTGCACACACGCATTGACTCGCTTATACTGGCACATTATAGAGACACCAGTTGACCTAAAACGTCTTTGGAATGTAGGAGGAAGTCAGAGTACCTTGGGGAACCAATGCAGACAAGTGGGATACATGCTGGAGAGTCAGCGACAGTGCTAGCCATTGTGACACCATTCCACTGTATAGCTTCCTGCTATAAATTTAGATAGTAATAATAAACCTTGACATGGCTGCTTAGTCTAACTTTAGTTTGACAACATGATAGAGCAGGGATGATTTAAGGTAATTTAAAGCTACTCAATGGTCAAATAGAGGGTGTTAGTAGAGCTATGAATTTCACATTGTATGAAATGAATTATATTTAGCGTTCTATCATATTATATGAAGAAATGAGCAGTTATCTGATTATCATGAACAGCATGGTATTCTTCACTTCTTTTGGGCTTGTTTCTATAGACCTGGTTGCTTATTTCTCATGCAAGTTCTGGCAACCCTAAAATGCTGCATGCAAGACATGGGTATCAAAAACTGTTGGGGAATCGAGGTATCTGAAATGCAGTATGAATTTCATTATTTAGTTATTAAATCTGGATATTTACGTCACATCCTTCTGTGCGATGGCTGGTTGCTGGTTGCTGATTGTTGCTTGAGTCATGTAAACACAGATTGTCCCATTATATGATTATCCAAGTGCATATGAATTTATTGATCAGATTCATGACAAAATCTGATTTTCTGCAGTTATCAGTGCATTAGGTGCATGCAAACACACTCCACGTTGCTGGAAGAAATGATATTTTTGAGTGATTTACGTAACAGGATTGACTTATTATCTGATTATTTAATTGCTAGTTAATTTGTAGATTGTATCCATTATTTAAGACATGTTTACATAGTATATCAATGTCTGACTAACCTGTGTTGCACCAAGCCATTGCGTCTTTTTAGGCCTCCGACCTGTGCATAGCTCTAATCAGAGATCAGCAGTCAGGTGAGGCTGCTGTGAGTCAGACCAGATCTGGTTTCCCTGCTTTATCAGATGATTGTGTTCAGGGAACAGCTTTGTGTCCTTAATGGCACTGTCATTTCAGCACTTTCTCCTGCTGAATGAGGACAGGCCAAAGTGGAGTGCTTCACTGGAGCCTCTTAATTGTCAGAATGGACTTGTGATTTAGAGGAGACTGAGAGTACAGGCACTCAGACAGAGGCCTTAGAAAATCGTCAGAACTACAAATGAGTGTTATCGGATT
Organism: Parotocinclus haroldoi; assembly: GCA_034779995.1. Classification (NCBI taxonomy): domain Eukaryota; kingdom Metazoa; phylum Chordata; class Actinopteri; order Siluriformes; family Loricariidae; genus Parotocinclus; species Parotocinclus haroldoi. Next base: position 9,157 of record JAUZST010006494.1, read on the forward strand.
CCCTCCTAAATAACATCCATACAAGTCAAGTTCTTGTCGGAGCTCAAATATATAGCTCTGATTGCTCTGTCTGTTGCCACAAAGCACATCCCATCAGCTTAAGTATTATAAGCAGTAAAATATGTGGTCGAGAGAAAACACAAACATACCAGTATCTGACTAGGAGCACACCTGCAGCACCCCACACCCCACAGAAACCTGTTGTTAACCTTTCATTCTTTTACACACACACACACACACACACACACACAGAGAGAGTCAGCCATCTGATGGGCTCTCAAGGGCTAAGACCCCCTCTACCTAGCATGCCCTTCCCCCATAGGCTATGAAACGAGTGGTAATAGGGAGGAGATTTGACTGGAACTCTCCCACTTGTTTCTTCAGACACCATCTGTAAGCAATCTGGGCTTACTACTCCAGTTAAGCCCCCTATATCTTCAACTCCACTGTGATTAATGGGCCCAAAAGGAGTCCCTTGCCCCATGCTGCCGACTCAAACAAGCCTCTGACTAATGTACGATTGACACTGTCATGTCATGTGTCTTATAGTTAAGCAGGGAATAACTAGTTTTGCTCCATCAGTTATGGACGAGCCTATAAAAGACGTCTAGCATCATATGAAAAACGTCAAACAGAAGCATTTATTTACAGAATTTCCAATATGTTAACCATTATTCTCAAATTAGCCAATTTAGCCAGGCTAGAAACAAGAGCTTCCGCACTGGACAAACTTTTCAAAGTACATAGAACAGCTGGAGAAAGTTCCCCTTTTTTAGCAGGTTCACAAAGCATGAACAGGAAACCACTTTTAGCTCCTGCTTCAAGGTAGGCTAATTTTTCAGTGCATAGGAACCCTGAGTTTTGTAAGTATGTGGTGATTAGTCCAGATGTACTCATGTAAGTGTATAGTGATTGGTCCAGACACAGCTGCATGTTTTGAGGGCAACTGCCATTTTTAAATATACTTGTAAAATTGTAGCCTTTACCCAATTTCTTTTCCAGTTAGTGCATAGAGCAGGGAATCACAGCTGTTATTCAAGTGGAGTTTCAGTCACAGGTGACTACTTTTTGTCTGGTGAGTTGGTTTGGGAATATAGGAGGAGCCCAATGGAAGAGCTGGAATATGTGGCCATGTATAGAGAAGTCTGGGATGACCTGCTTGGTCTGATTTCACTGTGATGTCCAACAGAAAAAGATGAAAGCAACTGCTAAATTAGAACTGAACTGACACAATATTATGTAAGAGAGAGAAAGATCAGTGGGTACGAGTTTTATGGAGTGACAAAGTTTGATAGTTTTGGATTCAGTCATTGACAATGTGTTATGTAAAGTCAGTAGCCCATTGGTAAAACAACAAAACTAATAGTGTCTTAAAGATGTTTACCAAGTTCTGTAGGTAAAAAAATTGTCCTGAAAGTAGTTTTGACTAAGACTAAGGATATATAAAAGGCTTGTATGTTTTTGTTTTGTTTTTTAAAATACGTTTTACATGTGTATTAGTTTAGGCAAGATGTAATTTCTCGATTATTACTATTTAGATGATGATTAGACAGAAATCCAAGTATCTTTTCTTTCTTTTTTTTGGAACAGTAGATTTGGCATGTTCCTTTTTGAATTTTGTACATTCTGGGTGCTACCATCAGTCTTCATCCTAAACAAGCACACTTATTTTTATTTATCTTGCATTTTTGTTCCTGCACAACGTACGCTAGCCTTACTAATGCTGCTGGCCTGTCGTGCATGACATTTGTGTTACTGAAGTAAACGCACTCTATACAACACTCTTTATGTCCTCTCTTCCCAGCCCGTCGTCTAGCATGAAGACAGAATTTTCCAGAAGATGAGTCAAGAGAATGGAAGATACGACCTGAACAGGAAGATATCAAGAAATGGTTCCCTAAAAGAAAAAAAAAATACAGATGATGATAACATGGAGCCAAAATATTTGCACTTTCTCCTCCCATTGGTAGACATTCGCTCTGTCTCTGGTTTCGTTGTAAACATTTTTTGATGTCTGGTGAGAAAAGTATGGAAAATGTACTGAAATGGCACTCGTAAATGTGACTGACTCTCATGTGCCTCCCCATGCAACATGTTATAATGTGTGTTACAGAAAACTAAACTCACCGCACAGTGTAGTCAGTATTATACAGCACAGTACAGTGGCACATTACAATAATAGAATGATTTTATTCCACAGTGATGCAAGTAGTCCGCTAAATTACTTTGCCGCTTGGTTTCATATACTGTCTCAGTCACACATTAATAGTTATATGATCACGTTTTATTTTGATCATTGTTAAGTATGTGGATAGAGCTTAAACTGAACTGAAAAATGGTTAGTCAGCACACACGCAATATTACACATATACTGGTTTAATGTTTGGTGAGCTTTACCTGATATATTGATATTGATGTAAAATATCAGGTAAAAGTGCTTTTTCTGTTGGTTTCTATGTTGTGATGTCTAATATGTCATATTATGACATGTATACACTGATCTGGGAGAAGCAAAAGCATGGTGATATGTAAAACCCTGGGTTCACATATGCAAGTGATACACAACAGCAGAGCTGTGGACTGTGGTGGTGCAGAGGTAAACTTACTGGACGATGGTCTTGAAGGAATGGTATTGCTGGGCACTTAAGCAAGGCCCTTAAATTACATTTGCTTGGATTATGTAAATTGGATTATTGTAACAGTTTGTGAAAATGCAAAATTACAAGTGACACTTCAACTCTTTTTCTTACATTTATGTTATTCGGCAGATACCCTTTCCAAAATGTACTTAGAACTGAGCTGAAGGTTAAGGGCATGGCATGAAGACCAAACAGTGGTGCGTCTGGGATTTGAGCACATAAGGTTCTGTTCATATTGCCTTAACCACTGGGGCACCCTGACTAACTCCAGGGGTAAAGTTGTAGATCTTTAATAGGGGTCGTTTTCCCATAATTTTCTACCTGTATTTGACTATTTACCACTGCATAAATGCATAAAATTACATGAAATATTAAATCTAGACAAGTATGCACCGTTTAGCCACCACATCTGAGATCTTAAAAACTACAATGGGATATATATATATATATTGCTAAAAAAATAAAGGGAACACAGATTTACATTGTGTTGTATAAGTGTTCCCTTTATTTTTTTTTTGAGCAGTGTATAAAGATAGATGGAGAGAGAAAGAGAGATATCATTTGAAAGACAGAAAACTTATATGGACGAACGCTTGCAAAACCAGAGAATTACAGTCTTGAAGGCAAAAATAATAACATGGTCATGTTTCTTTCGGTTTTTAGTAAGTTTTTAAAATTACATTTACGTTCTGACAGATCCATCATAAGTTGATTTTATTGTAAACCAAGGAGTTTAATATATTCTGTAAATATCATAACATAGCCTACCTTAAACAACCTTAAAACACGACTGTGACTTCTCCTCACTACATTTCCCAGCACTAATCACTTCCCACATCACTCGTTGCACATGCAAAACAGCCTTACATAGCATCCCGTAAACATGCTTAAAACAGTTATTAAACTACATCTAAGGAATTTCATTAACATAAAGCTTATTTATATTGAATATTGAATGTCATTTATTGAATAATGTATGGAAAGTGAAAAACTCAAAATGACTGTGGCTTTTGGCTTGTCCGCAATTCCCAGCGATAATCACTCACACCACTAGGCACTGCCTAGTTGGTAGAGGGAGAGTGAGAGCATGTATGTATTGTATATCATTTGCCAGATTAAAAAATAACTAAATTTGAATTTCAGAGTATACTTTCTGCCGAATGTGTAATAGTGGGTTCCCATCATAAAGTTGAATTATTGTACATCTGTCCAATGCAAAACGAGAGTACCTGTATTGTACAGTACTGTTTCTATATTGTGTTTTAATTAATATTATTGTTCAAAATAAAACCCTGTGCAAAGTATTTAGTCTACTAAGTTACTATAGTAATGTCTGGTCAGTAACCATTTCAGTTTGTAAAGCGCATGTTAAACGGGTCATACCTGTAGTATAATACAATACAATAGGAGTTCTACATTACACAGGCTTATATTTTGGCCGCCACTATTTTTGGTTATTAAGATTTTTAAAAATACTTCAACCTTAGGAAACAAACCTGGAGTGGCGGTATTAATTTATCACCTACCAGTGTGTATACAGGGTTAAGTCAGGGTGTAGTCAGGGTTATAACTAAGAACAGCCAGCTGGCATAAGAATAATGATGTGGTATGGTGTTACAGAACAGTGTTATTTTTATAATTAATGATAATAATAATAATAAGAAGAAGAATTTTCTAATAATAATAATAATAGTCTCTCTTTTCACTGCATTATAATATATTTGTTGCAAATACAGTCTTAGACTATTATAACACACGCATAAGCATTGAAGAACACATTTATAGTGTAGAATGCAAAGGAAATTTATTTCTTTAAGACAAAACTTAGAAAACAAATTGAATTTATAGCTACAAGTCTTTCCGGCCATAATTTTCATAAGCAGTGGAATGTATCGTGTGAGTCAGGATGTGTTGTGGGTGATTTACTAAAGAATATTGAAATTGGCGACACATGCAATAAACACACAAACGCAGTATGTGAATACAGTTTTTTCATGGCTTGTCACGCCAAGTTCATATTACAAAGCAATTCTGCAAGTATGACTGACATTAAATCTCTCTGCGTGAGCATGACAGGCATTTATTTATTGGCCTGTGATGTTCAAATATATTAACAGATTATAATAATCCTTTATTTTTGACCATATTTTCCCTTCTGTTACGGCCCTTACTACTGTTTCTATCAAATATTTTTGCGTTTGGACAATATGGACATGTGATACATGGTTAATTATTATTATCTAGGAGCCTGTACCCAGTCCTTGATTTCACAACTGCTTCTACATTCATTTTATTATTGTGTATGTTTTAAAGTTTAATGTTTGTGGTGATCGTGTAAAAAGTTTTAGGTCACCATGCTGCCATTAGATTTGTTGTTTTTGCAATGATATAATGGCCATAACTGTTTTTAGAATACAACCAGAGAATACAGGAAATTTGTATTTATTAATTTCAAAAACGTATTTAGTATGACCTCCTCTTGTACTTGAGGATGCCTAGTTGACCGTTCTGCAGTCTGAAGAAGCCTTGATATTTTTGTAAGGGTAGCAGCCAACAAACCACCTTTTCTGGAACGGGATCAGGGCCAAAGGCTAAGATATGCTAAATATTGGAATGGCTATCAGAGTGTTATGGAGTAACAAAAAGTTCCAAGTTACTTTTCAAATTCTTGGGTCCATTGTTACAACAATATGTTGTGTATGGCCACTATTCTTAAAACAACAAATCTAATGGTGGCCTAAAACTTCTGTGCAGTACTGTATTTATCATATTTTAGGGTAATACAGTCGAATCTGGTTAATGGGACCACATTGGGACGGGATCGTTTTGTTCCTAATAACCGGCTGGTCTGATTAATCGAACATGCCTTATGTTACAAGACGGGACGTGCTATAATTTATGCAACTTATTAAACCTTTATTGTGCGATAAACATGTATATCGAACGTACAAACAAGAACTACTGTTGCTTAGCAACTTTGTTCATTGAAAAATAAATTTGCAACCAAGTTTTTATAA
>JAUZST010006495.1:0-14811 GCA_034779995.1 Parotocinclus haroldoi
TTTACACCACTGCATCCGACGCTTTGCATTGCGCTTGGTGATGTATGGCTTGGATGGATGGAAACCCATTCCATGAATATTAAGGAGCGAGGAAATTTCACGACTGGTGGCTATCACAGTTCCACGCTGGAATTCACTGAGCTCTGAGAGCGACCCACCCATTCTTTCACAAATGTTTGCAAAACCAGCCTGCATGCCTAGGTGCTCAGTTTTATACACCTGTGGCCATGGAAGTGATTGGAATGCGGGATTCAGATCATTTGGATGGGTGAGCAAATGCTTTTGGCAAGGTAGTGTATCTGCAGAGTAATCGAGTAATAAAACAGAAACCTCTCTTCAGACCGCTTCAGCTTAAGTTATGACAGGAATTACAGACTGGTGGATCAATACTAAAGTATCATTTATATTGAAGAGTCAAGCCTGTCATAAAAGCGTTAATAGAATGTATTAATATACAGTGTATCACAAAAGTGAACCGCCTTCCGCTTGAGGTTGCCCCATATATGTTCTATTGGGTTTAGGTCTGAAGACATGCTTGGCCAGTCCATCACCTTTACCCTCAGCCTCTTCAATAAAGCAGTGGTCGTCCTAGAGGTGTGTTTGGGGTCATTATCTTGCTGGAACACTGCCCTGTGATCCAGTTTTCGGAGGCAGGGGATCATGCTCCGCTTCAGTATTTTACAGTACATCTTGGAGTTCATGTGTCCCTCAATGAAATGTAACACCCAAACACCTGCTGCACTTATGCAGCCCCAGACCTTGGCATTCCAACCACCATGCTTGACTGTAGGCATGACACTTATCTTTCCACACATGCTCGAGACCTTCTGGGGCGACACCCATGCAGACCAATTTGATATAATGTGCGGTGTATGGTCTGAGCACTGACATTGCCCGTGGTTTAGACATTAATGTGATACACTGTGTGTGTCTTATTGGAGGTGGACCATATCTACCATATCTTTCAAAGATTCTGGTCCATAAGTACTCCATCTGAAATTCATATTACAGAAATGATATGATTGGCGCAATGTCTTAAAGCAGCTTTGCAATATGCTATTATCTTAAAAGGTCAATTTAAAATTCAGTCAGCCTAGGGCGACAGTGGAAAGGAAAAACTCCCTTAGTATAGAAGGAAGAAATCTTGGGAGGACCAAAGTCACAGAGTTTGAATGATGGGAGACTAAGCAGAACAGCAGTAGAAGATCTAAGAGAGGGAGAAGGTCTATAGGGAAGGCAGATAAGGAGGTTGCCAGATTGTTCAGAGCCTTATAGGTTTGTAGTAGGAATTTTTTGTAACTGAATCTGAATTTAGAGAGTGGAATCGAGGAGGACACCCAGATTTTGGTCCTCAGTAGATGGTGAGATATCCACATCTTTACGGCTAAAAGAGAAAGGAGGAGTTTGATTGAGGATTGACTTAGCAATGGGTGGTACTAAGGTAAATTTGTGTGTCGTCTGCATAACAAAGCAAAGTTATGTTATAGTGACGCACTAGGCATCTGAGGGGAAGGATATAATGAATATAATAAAGAGAAGAGGACCAAGGACTAGACTTTGTGTGACTCCTTGTGACAGGGGGATGGAAAAACAGCATCAGCAGCTAGCAATAAATCATTTATAACCCTAACTAAAGCTGTTTCAGTTCTTTGGAGGGGTTGGAACCCAGACTAAAAAGGTTGAAAGAGATCACTGGTTGCCAGATACTCTTGCTGTCTGGCCACAGTTCTTACGAGGACCTTAGACAGAAAGGGAAGATCAGAGATCTGGTTCAAAACTGAGTTTTTGAAGGTTCAAAACCGTTTCTTACATACAGGAGTGACAGAAACAATTTTATAACCAGATGGGACATGCCCCAGAAGTGATTGGTCGTCTGAAGCATCCAAACCAACCATCTGAAGGACCAGGACCTAGTTTCTTGTTTATCCTTTTACGATTATCTTCGATTTTGACTCGAGCAGATTTTTTTTTTAATCACCAACAATTTGGGACTGTTGTAGCCTAGTGGTACTTGGACTATGGACCTGAAGGAACCAGGGTTCAAATCCCACGTCTGCCATAGCTGGGTCCCTGAGCTTAAGGTACTGGGCTATGGTCCAGAAGATCCAGCGTGCGTATCCTGCCTCTGTCAAGCTATATTGTCTCTATAAAATATTCTCTGTTGATGAGTGATGAATGACCTTTCACCATCTTGTGTTTTAGGGAGCAGATCTCAGTGGAATGGACAGAATTCCCGAACCAATTAAAGAAGCTACAGCTCTGTTCTCAGGTAAGTATGATCTATATAATCTACACCCAGTTACGCTGGAGAACATAATGATTTGATCCCTTTGCTGATTTTGTAAGTTTGTCCACTCACAAAGATATGGAAAATCTATAATTTTAAGCGTAGGTTTATTTTAACAGTGAAAGATTATATCTGAAAATGACATTGTATAAAATCTATCAATTGATTTGCATTTTGCAGAGAGAAATAAGGATTCAATTCCTCTAGCAAACAAGACTTAATACTTGGTGGCAAAACCCTTGTTGGCAAGCTCAGCTGTCAGACGTTTTTTTTGTAGTTGATGATGAGGTTTGCACAGGTCAGGAGGAATTCTGGTCCGCTCCTCTTTGCAGATCATATCTAAATCATCTCGGACCTTCAGCTCCTTCCATAAGTTTTCTATGGGATTAAGGTCTGGAGACGGGCTAGGCCACTCCTTGATCTTAATGAGCTTCTTTCTGAGCCACTCCTTTGTTGATTTGGCTGTATGTTTTGGGTCATTGTCATGCTGGAAGACCCAGCCACGCCCCGTTTTTAATGTTCTGACGAAGGGAAGGTTGTCACTCAGGATTTTATGATGCATGGCTCCACCCATTCTTCCATTGATGCCCTGAAGTAGTCCTGAGAAACAACCCCAAAATGTTTCCACCTTCGTGCCTGACAGTGGGGACGGTGTTCTTTGGGTCATAGTCAGCACTGCTGTGCTTGCCACAAGTGTTAAATCTTGTTTGCTAGAGGGATCAAATCCTTATTTCTCTCTGCAAAATGCAAATAAATGTATAGATTGTATACAATGTCATTTTCTTTAGATATTGTCTCTCTCACGGTTAAAGTAAAACTACCCTTCAAATGATAGACTTTTCATGTCTTTGTAAGTGAGCAAACATCAGCAAGGGATCAAATCATTATTAACGCCACTGTACTTCACCTGTGGAATAATTGCATGTGGTGTGTTTTTGTTCAGGACTCGCAAGTCAGTCTCAGACTGAGCTTCCTCAGGGACAAATGGACTCTCTGCTGTCCATCATCTCCAGTCAGAGAGAGAGATTTCGAGCCCGTAATCAAGAGCTGGAGACTGTGAGTGTTTTTAAATTATAGAATTGGAGTGCTTTAAAAAATAGAAACGCGCTATACAGTTTAAACCTGGTTCCACTCTTATAGCAATACCGTAACATTATTTAGATGAATACACAAAACGATAAATAAGCACAGAAAGACAAGCTGAATAAGCACAGACATTGCTTATTAAACAGTTCAAAACTGCTGACGTCGGCATTTTATGGCTCTATAAGCACAGTGAAAACCCATGGCAGCATTCATTCATTCCCGGAGACTCTAAATCTATTTTTGCCCAGTATGTTATCCGACACTTAGTTAGTGGGAGTTCCTAATGGAGTACTTGGGTGAAAGTATACACATTTTAGGCGAAAGAGTTTGTCAAAATGCCTATAAATCCGTTTCCTAGAGTGTACATCTTGCTTGATCCTTCCAGTAAAATGGGGCTATATAAAATGAATGGGGTGAGTTTTGAAGAGTAATAAAAAGTGAACCGGTGACCGGTGAAGTCGCACCCGGGTTTTGTGTTTATAGCTTGTATATGATTGCATGTCGTCTTCTGCTTCTCTTTGTTTGTTTTTAGGAGAATCGCTCTCTACAGCAGACCATGCAGGCCCTGCAGACGGAGTTGGACAGTCTCCGTGCTGACAACATCAAACTCTATGAGAAGATCAAGTTTCTTCAAAGCTACCCAACCAAAGTGAGTCCGAAACATGCAATGAAACTATATAATCTTCACTTAATGACAACAAACCAAAGAGTACATGAGAATGTTCCATGTCCTCCCTGTGTCTGTGACGGTTTACTCCGAATACACCAGTTTCCTCCCACAAGTCCAAAGCCGTGTGTGTGAGGTTAATTGGTGTCTCTAAGAATGGCCCTTAGTGTGTGACTGTGTGCATGACCGTGTGCGTGCTCCTTGATGCATTGGCGCCCCATCTAGGGGTGTTCCTGCCCTTGGTCCAGAGTTGCCGGGTGGGCACTAGATTAAGCCAAAGAGAATGAATGAATGAATGAATGATTGATTGTTTTTGGGTGTGTGGGTGTAGACTGGAGGGACAGATGACACCGTGATGCGTTATTCCTCTCAGTACGAAGAGAGACTGGACCCATTTGCTTCCTTCAGCAGGAAGGTAAGAACAGAACACACCTGGACATTTCTATACCTGATCAATACATACAATTGGTGATGACCATGTAATGCTAATGTAAAGCCATTGTTCTTCAGGAACGCCAGAGAAGGTATCTGAGCCTCAGCCCATGGGATAAAGCCACCCTCAGCCTGGTAACACACACAACACACACAAAAGCATATATGTGTTAAACATGTTTAGTGTGCTGTATGGCTCATGATTCGTCCATCTATGTTTCAGGGACGCGTTATCCTGTCCAACAAAATGGCCCGAACTGTCGCGTTCTTCTACACTTTGTTGCTGCACTGCCTGGTCTTCTTGGTACAATTACACTATGTTTACAATCTACCTTTAACTTGGTTTGAAAAAAAAAAAAACCAATCTATCATAATGCGATCAACCCTTTAGAGGTCAAGGATCAAACCTGCATGTGCAAGGTCGAAATGGAAAATGGTGATTCTCTGTGACATGGCTCCCTAACTTTTTTTTTTTTTTTTTTTTTTGTGTGCGGGTGGGGGGTGTTGGTCTTTGTAGAGAGCAGGCGGAGAATGTGAACTCTAGTTCGATGTTACTTATGTAAGATCATCAAATCTCAACTTTGGTTGCACTGGTTGACAATTGCTGCGAAATGTGTAAACATTAGATTCCCCGGATTCAGTTCTACTGGACTGGCAACTGAGGTTTTTGGGAACAGTTCATTCGCTTGACTTCGTTTGATGTTTGAGTTTGGATGATGTGTGCTCAGGTTTGTGATGTATGTGATGAAAATATGAGCAGCTTGTATAGGTCGGTATAATAGCAGTATAATAGAGGTGGCTGTGATGTGATGTCCGTTTTGCGGTGTGTTTTAGGTCCTTTATAAGACAGCCTGGAGCGAGAGCATAGGCCGAGACTGTACTGCCTACTGTGCTAAGAAGTGAGTACACACAGACACGAACTCAGAATATATCCACCACTGAGCCAAAACATTCCGACCACACAGAGGTGAGTTTAAAAAGGCCCACGTCGTTATAGCCAGAGGACTCGTTAAACAATGAGGTGGTCAGCAGCAGTGGACGACAAATCACCGATTTGAATACAGTCTTCCAGTCCAAGCAATTGTGAGTTTAAGGGCCTTGCTCAGGGACCCGACTGTGGCAAGAGGTAGGATTTGAAACCCGGACGTCCTGGGCCATAGTCAAGTACCTTGAATGCTAGCCTACCGCAGTCCGAAATTTGTTTATGGGACAAACTTTGATCTGTCACCCCATCACTGCTCTTTACAGGTATTCGGATCACCTGCACCATTTCCACGAGAACGGAGAGAATGCAGACATGTGGCAGTGATGGCGCTTCCTGAGTGACGTCTGGCGGTGAACACTGACGGACTCGACGGTCTCTCGGCTTGAGTTTGAGGATATAAATGCAGACGTCACACAAAAACGGTGTAGAGCGTATAGAGAATGTGGTTCATCCAACAATCCAGACCAGTTTCATTGCTTCATTTCATACAACCAGAGCAAGCGTGTTACTGACGTTAGCGCAGGGGCATTTACTTTTCTTTACTTCTCACAACCCAGCACCTCCAGCGACATCCCAACTACTGCGTGACGTCAACTGGCCGGATGTATGTTCCCTATATGGGGCTCAATCCAAAAAAAAATGTACCAATTTCCTTATTTTCTGCTGGCACAAGCTGCAGCTTTGACTTCATTAGGAGATGAAATCAGCCATAAGGGGGCGCTCTACTATTTACTATAGATTCTGAATGAGTAGTTTAATCGTTCCATTTGCGCTCCATCGCACCGTTGATTCACAAATAAACTCCAATAATGCAAATCTCTATCAAATATTATTCAACTTTGGATGTTGATGAGTTTAAATAGTACCAGATTATTTTATATTCTTAGTTATTACATAACAGTAGGTTTATACATAGTGACATTGGATAGTAATGCATGAGTATAATAATAATGATAATTATAATAATAATCCTTACATTAAATCGAATATTAAAATGATTTTGGTGATTAAACACTTTTTGGGGAGGAGTTTAGGGGTTTATCATTATCACTTGATGTTATGATGTGAGCTGTTGGATAAATGGATTTGAACCTTTTGAACCTACCTTTCAACCTGCACCTTTTTCCTCTTCATAGCTTATTAAAACTATATCAAGCATTTCAAACCAAGGCCGCTTCTTTATTCCGACCTTCTTGAACAATCGGGTTTTTAGGGGAATGGAACCACAAAGTTTCACCGTTTTATGTATTTTACAGGTAATATGTCATGAAACTTTGTTGTCCCTGAAATCCTCTCTGTTTAGCCATGTTGGCTTTCGTCTTTCTACGACACGTTTGAAGATGTTTTTCCCAGCAGAGGGTGGCCGTTTTGTCGAATCGTTCACCGTCTTGATGGAGCTGTTAGGAGGTCGGGAGAAAGTGGCCAACGGGGTCCAGACAGCCCAAACAGAACCTCAGTACAGAAGATCATATGATCCTCCTACAAAGCACAATCCTATCAAAATCAAACCTATCTTTCTCTCTCAAATAAATAAATACTACTAATAATAATAATTATTATAGTTAATTAGAGAACACACGTATTTGTGTGTCGGGTGTTTGTGGGGGGGGGTGTCTGGTGTTTGTTGGGTGTTTGTCGGGTAATATACTGTTAATTCAAGTACAAAAATAAGTTATTTGGAGCTTGGCTTGAGTGGAGACTATGACTCCAGTATTCTGGGAAATTTGCAGCGTATAAGGGCCGAGCCCATTTTTAAAATGAGGGCCTGGAGGGTTCTCAAAGCTGGCCAACCTCATGACCACTCAGTAGAAACTGTGAGAGTGAAGACTGGAATCAGCTCGAGGCGTCTGCTAGATCAGCTTGTGGTGGAGGTTCAGAGATCATTACCAGCAGATTACCGGACCTTCCTCACTGACCCGTCTTATGTTTCCTAATATCTCATGGTTTTTATTTTCTATTGTTTATCTTTGGCCCCAAGAATACAGTCAGGAGGAAACACACGGTACTGCTTCATTTTCGATCCATTTGGAAATCTAGAAAGAACCACCATTGGACCAAGGGGCGGTGGATGGCAGATCTGCGTTTAAGGGGTTGGTAGCTCTACTTTTGGTTCTGTGTACAGTTGATGAAGAAAACATCTTGTCTCTGACCATTATTTATCCTGTTCTAAAGTGATATAATAAAATGGGTTTTTAATCTTTGGTTTTTGCTGCTTATTGTTATAATAAATGAAAATTCCATTCTTTCTATTCAATTCAATTCCATAAGCTTTATTGGCAAGATCAGTATTGCCAAAGCATTAACACAACACATGAACTTTCTGAACATTAATTTGAAAAATAATTGAAAAAGTCTCTCTATCAGTTTAATTCATTATAACATTAGTGCCAAAGTTGTTACAAACATTGAGAAAATAAATGAGTGAGTAAACCATTATTATACGTTATACACACACAAACAAACGTGTGTGTTGAAAAAATACCAAGTAAATATACTAATTATAGGCAATATGTTTAAAAAGAAAGGCAAAATATAATTTTTTATGTATATATATATGAATTATTAGATGTTAATACCTAGATTCATCTATAAGGTTAATTGGCCTCTCTCAGTTTGTTACAGGCTGTTAGAAACTGGGCTGCTAAAACACACACACGTCTCTTTTCCCTCTCCTAATAACCATCTTAGTTTCTCCATGTTGCTCAGGGAGGGGCAACAGGAAGTAGTGGGAGAACATGCTAAATTTCCTGCAGAAGGCATTTCTAATGGACTGGAACTTTTTACCGTGACTTTCCATCCATGTTTATAAGCGACTGTCAGGTTCAGCATCTGAGGAGTTGGCTTCAATCACCACCACACAGCAACAATCGAAACTAAGTACCATTGTTATGCACTGTAGGCCACTTTAGAGACACCAATTATCCTAATATGCATACCTTTGGACTGTGGCAGGAAACTGGACCGTGTTGTTCAGCAAAAGAGACCTGTTGAGAGAATAGTTTGGGTTTGTGAAACTGGTTATTGTTGATGAAGACCAGTAGAGTGATTCTGAGGTGGAGGAACATCTAAGTGTGTGGTGCTGGAACTGCTACCAGAACATCAGATCAGAGAGAAAAGAGAATATGTAGTTACTTATGGATTAGGAGCACAGAGTATATTAACAGTCACTGATTCTATGTGCAGCATGAAACTCTGGCAGCACTACCTACAGCAGCATAACCAAAGGGGAAGAACCAAAAGGTAACCCAGCCAAGAACCAACCCGAGCCCTGCGTCCCAGTCTAAATCTAACCAAAAGCCTGAGCAAATAAGAATGCTTTTAGCCTTACATACATTATCTTGATATGTGAAGTATGATATGCGACCTCACCCGAAATGGGAATCAAGTGAGGGAATTTGTGGTTAAAATCTTATTCTGAAACCATCCAGATACAAAAGGCATGGAAGCACGGAGTGTAAAAAATGTATGGGGACAGAGCGCCGCCATTCGTCTACATGCGTCTCTGCGCGTCTGGACGCTGCGGGACAGATCTGGACCTCCTGTGACCCGCTTTAGCACGCAGCTCTGTAACAGCTCATCATTATCATCACCACCACCACTTCGGATTGTGATTCGGGATACAGAAGGAATTATACTAAACAAGGCAGGATTACAGCAAGAGCGGATGTCGGTGTTACCCCACGCGCAGTGAGTCGGATCCGGGGTGAGGTGATCAAAGCTTTGTGCTTTGTGATTTGTGATTTGCTCCGTTTTTAAACTCTTTTACTGTTTTAAACTGCTTTATTTGATCGGTTCTGCCCGGGTTCAAATGTATTTATTTATAATCCCAGGATGGAGGACGATCGGGATCGGGATCAAAGAATCGATTCATCGCTTAATCAAAGATTAGTCGTGCCGTTTAAACAGCCTACATTTCCCCCGAAACTGTTAATAACCCTGATTTCATTTACTTCAAATTCCTACAATAAATAAATTATCATTTTTTTTTAGAAACAAACGCTACTGCGAGGCTTCATTCAAGAATGAAGCAAGACGTTAGTGGAAAGCCATAGAGGACAAAAGGTCTTCTAACCGTACGCTTTTGAAATATTCTTGCTTATTTTAGTCACGTCTTTCAAACTATAATAATTTCTCTAGCAGCTTTACAAATAGCATGATCAAACAGTCTCATTAACCTAGCCTGGAGTGGCCGCCCCAAGGCAGAGACAATAAAGAAACCTTACTAGGCCCTTGCCTCAAAATAGCCCAAGACCTAAAATCCTTGATATGGTTAATAGACCCAGCAGAGTAAGATAAGACATTCGTTTTTGTGGTCGTGTTACAGTGTTATAACTGCACAGGGTGCCTGTAAAACCCGGGGTTTCGTAAATGAAGCACCAGACAGACTTTGGGAACAAGCTTTTCCAGGAGCTGGACCTCAGTATCGTGCTTATGGAGCATTTTCTAAAAATTAGAAATCTTACTATTTCTGTTTATTCATTCGTTCTTTATTTTCCGCTTAATCCACACGCGTGCCCACCCGGCAGGAACACTCCTAGACGGGGCGCCAATCCAACGTAGGGCACACACACGGTCACAAACTAATGGCCACTTTAGAGATGCCAATTAACCTAACACGCATGTCTTTGACCGTATTTCTAATTGGAAAAGAACAAAGTTATAACAAAGCAATAAAAATGTAAACCGGTTTGGGCAGTTTCTAAGTTTGGGCGGGATATTTCCATTGAAAGCTGACTGGAGATCAGACTAGAATAGTTTTAAATATCTAATAGGTCTAAACCAAATCTAAGATCATCATCTAAGCTGGGTGAAGAATGTCATAGAATGAGCAGTGGTTCAATAACCTTTAATAATTCAAACTGTAGTTTTAATGAACTACATGCTTGCTGCGTTTTTCCTGCATGATACGAAACACCAAAATGAGCGTCGTCCTGGCAGGGCACAAATGAGCCCTTATTGTCGTGGTAATGTATTATTAATAGTAGGAAGGAGTTTTAGTTTAGGTTGTTCCATTTCCAGTAAAGTGTGGACGTCGTGGAAAACATAAATCCGAACAGAATACGCTGATTTTCAAATCCTTTCAACTCCTATGCAATTGAATAGACTACAAAGAAAAGATATTTAAGGTTCAAACAGATCAACTTTATTGTTTTTTTGCAAATATGAACTCATTTTGAATTTCATGAGTTGGAACAAAAGACCAAAAAAACCCTGTTTGGAACGTTCCACAGGTGAGTGTCGTGATTGGGTATAAAGGGAGCATCCCCGAAAGAAGGCTCAGTCATTCACAAGCAAGGATGGGTTGAGGTTCATCACTTTGTGGACAAATGCCTGAGCAAAAAAATCCCAACAGTTTAAGAACAACGTTTCCTATCATTCAATTGTAAGGAATTGAGGGATTTAATCGTCTACGGTCCATAATGTCATCAAAAGATTTAGAAAATGTGGAGAAATCTCTGCAAGTAAGCGGCAAGGCCGAAAACCAACACATCAATCTATAACAGATATTAGCACATGAAGTCAGGAACACTTAAGAAAACCATTATCAGTGAACACGGTTCATTTCTCCATCTACAAGTGCAAGCTGTATGCCATATATCAACATCACCCAGAAATACCACCGGTTTCTCTGGGCCCGAGCTCATCTGAGATGGACTGACTCAAAGTGGAGAAGTGTCCTGTGGTCTGACCTGTCTCCAGACCTGTCTCCCATTGAAAATATGCTGCACATTATAAAGTGAAAAATACGACAATGGAGACCCCAGACTGTTGAGCGACTGAATTTGTACTTTAGGCAAACATGGGAAAAAATTCCACCTACAAAACTTCACCAATTATTAGTGTTGTTCAAAGGAAAGATGATGTAATAAGGATGATCAGTTTGAACATTAAATATCTTGTCTTGTCTTAGTTGAAATGTATTTGTTTTATTTCTGTTTCGCACAATGTCTTGACTTCATTGGAACTGGGGTTGAGTTATCAAAAAAAAGTGTGTGCTGCTTCTTGAGAACAGATCAGTGTATAGAAATGTCTTCTGCAGATGTAACCTGCTGTTTTGAGCTTGTGATGATTTCTGGGGTGTTGTTTTTTTTTTAGCGTGGCTACTGGGGATCACCACTGATTTCAGTTCAGTCCAAATGGAAAGGAGGTCATGTAATACCCAGTACTGCATGGAACTTAACTGAGTTTAGTCACTAGAGTAAAAGCTGGAACATCTGTCCAAATGGTACTAAGCTGGAATCCTCATTACACTCCTCCATCCTCTTCCAGTCAGAGAGGGCATACATGCATACAGATAGTTTTAGCAGCTGGCTCAAGAGTTAGAACTTGGTTTTCTCTTTTAAGTCATTTTTGTCAGATGCAGGATAATCCAAGAGGTCAGACGTTTCCTGTAGTCCTGTCGCTGTGCAACGTTGAGTTTCAGCTTCCTCCAAAGATTTTCTGTTGGGTTCATGTCTGGACCCTGGTTAGGCCACTCCAGGACCTTGAAATGCTTCTTACGGAGCCACTCCGTAAGAAGTGCAGTACAGTTGCCCTGGCTGTGTTTCTTTAGGTCAAGACCCAGTCATGACCCATCTACACTGCTCTTACTGAGGGAAGGAGGTTGTTGGGAAAAATCTTGTGATACCTGACCCCGTCAGTCCTCCCTTCAATACAGTGCAGTCGTCCTGTCTCATTTGCAGAACAGCACCCCAATGTATGATGTTCACATGTTCTTGGGGTCGTTCTTCTCTTTTGTATTCCACCAAACACAAAAAGTCACTGAGCCAAACCCATACCATACCTTCCATCTTTGGTCTTGAGCACACGCGGTGTCCATTTTTTTCCTTCTAAATGTAAATGTGAATTGATTCTTAAAAAGGTTCTGGTTCTCAAATGCCATGTGCCAAATAGTATATTGTTTCTATTCACGCTGGCATACTCGCTCTCTCACACTCATACTCACAAAATGGGATGATTCATTCCAGCGTCCTCTTTTCTATTCCAGGCACCATTAGTACCAACTGTATCCACAGAATCTCTCTTGTTTCCAGAGATTTGAAAAGATAACCAGCAGGCTTCCTTCTCCCATCTCTGCCTCTCCTAGTTCTTCTGGTTTGTTTATTTCTTCAGTAGGATATCTGATATGTTCTTCCTCTTTCATCCACTCAGTGCTCTGCCGGGGCATTGGCATGGCCCAGGGATGAACGGTGACACAGTGCCTGGCAGTCCAGACCTCTCCTCATGCCCGCTGCCTGACTGGAAAGAGTTTTGCGAGCTCCATGCGAGCTCCTCGGCTGCCGACTTCGCCCAGAAGTTCAGACAGTTTGTCACTGAAAACCCATGCTACGATGCTCCAGGTGCTGATGCCAACTTCTCACGCCAATTTGTCTGTCACTTCTTGGACTGCTTTGCAGCTGCTGTAAACCAGTCGCACCAGTCTGAATCCCCTGGTTCCTCGACCCCTAAATACGTCATTCCGCCATTCGCAGGCATCCAGAGCTGTCCACTCCCCTCCTACGGCTACGAGTTATTCCATCACCGGAAGGACGCAGGGGCCTCCAGTGAATCATTGGACAGCATGGACAGTGGAGGCGGTGGAGCCTCCTCAAGTACCACCCTACCCAGTAACAAGGCTTCAACACTGGGACATTCACGAAGCTCAGAGGATGTATCAATGTGCCACTCCAAGGCTCGCTTCAAAAAAGGGTTTTCGCTAAGAAACATGAGCCTGTGTGTTGTCGATGGGGTGAAAGAGATCTGGCAACGGCGGACCCCTTCCGAGCTGGAGACTACGGGGCCTGGGGCCAGGAAGGTAAATGTCGGAGAAGTAGGAGGTTATGAACGCTGGAGCCACAGGCTTAGTCTGCCACGGGGCTTGAAGGGGAACCGGGTGGAGATGCTTGACATCCAGAGAGAAGGAACGCTGCGCTACATGGTGGCAGACGATTTGACCTCTGCGAGCAGTGCACAGTGGCAAAAGTGCAGGTTGCTACTCAGGAGAAGCAGAACTGGGCCAGAAGGTGGGGAGAAGTTCCTGCTGGAGTTCTACGTTCCACCAAAGGTAGGCTTTTGAGTAGCAGTTTGGAGTGAAGAATGTATCTACATACTGCATACATTTAGTTCCTGTTCCAGTTCTGGTTTAGCTGGTGTGAAGCTCCTGTGACGAGATCATGTGACGTGAAAATGACTTAAATGTCGACCAGATGTGGACTTCTGCTGCATTTGGTCTATTTTATAGTATAGTTTATACTATAATCTAACAGATGGTTCCAGGGTTCCTGCTGCACTAATTGTGATCTCCTTTAGTAGATTATGATCTAATCTAAAGGAGATCACAATTAGTGGAGCAGCTGGATGTATATATACTGGCATGTTTATAATAATAATGATGATAATAATAATAATAATAATAATAATAATAATAATAATGTGATTTTAAACAGGTTAACATGGGGCAGTTTTTTATGAGATTGTAGTAATTTAGTTGGATTCAACTGAGATTTTCCAAATGGATGGTCTTTCACTCCTGAAGATTAGAATCTAAACTTGATGTTCAGGCTGCATTTAAATTTGGAATGAATCCATCATGTAATCATCAATTCACAACGAGTTTTTCAGTTACCATCTGGAGCTCAAATAACACAACTGTAACACATTTATGTATACAGTGTAACAAAAAAGGTGTTCTTCTCCAGTTTCCACCCCTCACAAACCGTTAGTCATTGCAGCAAGGTTTTCTGAAAATTAAATTTTAATGTTTCATTTTTATTTTAAGTCACAGGTGTGGGGTTTTTTGTACCAACTTAACAGGACAGAAATTCATAAAGATATTCAAAATACTTAACCAAAATAGTGAGCCCATGAAACTAAAATCAAATCAAATTTTATTATAGAGAAATTTTTGTCACATCATCCTACCCACATTAATAACCAATTAAAAAAGGTCTCAGGCATGATGTTCTGAGAGAAGTGAGTTATGAAATAAAATCTGCTCTTGTCTCTTCCTGATGATCTCGTATGTGCTACACAATCTAGGTGGTCCCTGTGACTACACACATTATATCTACACAATCATATGGACGTACGTTACATACGTTACAATATTTGAAATTTAATGGGATAACGCTGTATCTGTTTATACAGTTCTGGGTGATTTACAGTCAAATAACCTTTATTTATGTTTTATTTTTAGTCTTCTAAGCCTAAGGTCAGCATTCCTCTGTCTGCTATCATAGAAGTGAGGACCACCATGCCTCTGGAGATGCCTGATAAGGACAATACTTTCGTACTCAAGGTATATATATATATATATGTGTGTGTGTGTGTGTGTGTGTGTGTGTGTGTGTGTGTGTGTGTGTGTGTGTGTGTGTG
>JAUZST010006496.1:0-14808 GCA_034779995.1 Parotocinclus haroldoi
TGGACCTATTGACGGCTGTTATGGCCGAAGGTCCAAGGGACTGCCCGTTACGGCCGGATACTGGGGTCGGCGCCGATTACGTCCTTAAAGCGGCTTCTAGCGGCAGGAGTACGGGGGCGACCCTTCCGGCCGCGGACCCAAATGCGATCCTTCTGTCGCGGGTCCAGGGATCAGCCCCTTCCAGCCTCGTGTCCCGAGCGCCATCAGCTATCGAGGAACACGAGCGGGGGAGTCCAGAACGGACTATAAAAAACGAAACTAAAAAGAATAACGTTTGCACACGGGCAAAGGGGGAACACTAAAAACGTAACACGACAGACAGGGAATAACGTCGCAACGCAACGCAACGGAACAACGCAACGCAATGAACCGGCGAACACTCGCGCGTTCGCTCGGCTCATATAACGAAACTAATTAAACCATAATAAAATTCAGGTGCGTGAATTAAAGTAACTGGCCAATCGTTCGCCGCGGGGAATCAAAACAAAACGTCATTAATGACGTAGGGGGAAAAAGGAAAACACAACACGAAGGGATCGGGGTAAAATAACTAACCGCGGCGAACAAAGTAAAAAGGGCTCGCAGTGCGAACCCTAACATTTTCTACTAATGATCTTAGTTTTGAATTTGAAATTTTAATTATGCCATCATTGCTTGGATTTTGTAGTTGAGATGTGAACTCACTGGTTACTGTAGGCTTTTGCCGTGTGCTGGAATGAAATGGAAACCTGAACCTATGGCCTTTTTTTGATTCCTCAATCATTTTAGAGAGGCGATTGATCCTTCATGTGGGGCTTAAATTTCATTTTAGGGTCAAATGCTTAAAAACTATTAGCGAGAAATGAGGAAACATCAGTAAAGCATTGGGAGCTGCACTTATTAAATATCATTAGTTATATTATATTAATTATGTTTTATATAATGTTAAAGCTGGAGTAATGTATTGTACATTAATCATATGCCAATTTTTAGAGTGACCTGTTAACCTAATGCATGTCTATTGGAATGTGGAAAGAAACTGGAGTACCCGGGACAAAGGCACATGGGCCCAGGAAGGACATGCAAACTCCACACAGGATTAGTTTGGATCGAACCTTTAGGAGCTATATTTTTTAATATACAGATGAGGTCTTTCAGCCTTTTTTACAAATGTGAAACTTTTGTGAAACTGAAATGTGAAACAATTTTTTTAATTATTAAAAAATAAAACTAGGTTCATGTTTTAATTTCATTTTTCCTTCTTTCTCCTCAAGTGTGAATCTCACCATGTGTACAGCTCTTAAGAAGGGCCACAGGTCAGCTAGTCAGACCCTGCGTCCGCCTGCAACTACTGTTCACCTGCAGGTGGTGGACTTTTATAGAGAGAATGATTCTGCCCTGATTTGCTTTTCTTATCTGCTATCTTTGCTTGCACCTCAATCAGCAGACAGGATCTGCTCTCTGGTCTTTCCTCTCTCAGACCAGTTGTTTGTGCAGTCCTTGCCCTAATGCAGTGCAGAGGTCCCAAACAAGGGTCTCCACAATGTAGGGCTAGTGTATGAGACTCCTGAGTCACCCGAGTGTAAACCACAGTATTCTATCCATGTCGCTGTAACTATATAATGGCACGTTAAACTAGAGCAGCACAAAATATCTTTTACAAGTACTTAACCAAGCTATAAAGAGTGTTTAACTGCTAGATCAGGTTAAATGACTGTGTTATTATCCATGTCCCTGTCTGCCTTTTATCTTCTGCCCTTTCCTCTAAATTAAGTTTTTAATTTTTGCAGTGGGTCTGTGTCATGCTAGCTGAATGACGGAATGAAGGGCAGCTCCATTTCTTGAAAATGGCTATGTTAACATGCCATTTGTTAACACATGTTGACATGAATTGTGCTTCCATCATCAGTTTCAGTCCTCGTATTGTTACTCAGACCACATCAGAGGACAAGAACTTCCCCTCCCTACAAAACTTTCCAGCTGAGGGCATGAGAATCTACAGTCACTGCGTTTACTAGAATAAATAATAATGACGTGTAGGGTCTGAAATGACCATCCAATGAACATCCATTCGACCAAGGTCTTAATAAATTCTCTGAGAAAATAAAAAGCTTGACTTATCTTAGGTCTGGACGTTGCAGCCATAAAGAGCTGGTCAAATTAAGGAAGGTTTATCATGCATAAACATTACGCCTGTTTTGTTCATGAGGCAGAGAGGGATTTGAATCCTGGATCTTCAAGCCCATAGTCTTGTAGCTTAACCACTAGGCTACGATAATTCCACTTCTAAACAGCTGTGCCATGCTGGATTTGGATTCTAGAAATTAGTGTTTAAGTGAACTTATTCCCGCTTGGTTGTGTGCTGCCACCAAGGTGTGTTTATTCATGTTTATATTCCATCATGCAACTTTATTTTTGGTTCTACAGTGTGTCTGATGTGTAACTAAAGAATCCAGTTGATCTGTATTTTTTGGAGTGTTTGTAAAATAGTTTAGGATTCAGATACAAAATTAAATATCCTATAATGAAGTACCACCTCATTCTTGTGCTCAGTGTATATAAAAACTTACGTATTGGCTAACTTGGTTAGGAGTTGGTTAGGAGTCTTTGTCTTAAAGTTTATTCCTTATAAAATTTATGGATTTTTTCCTTGCCACTGTAGCCTCAATTGTGGTTTCAGGCCTATGTATTTATAAAGCTACTTTGAGCCAATGCTCTGTTGTGAAAAATTGGAAAATAAATAAAGAAATGTATTTTACTACAAAAATAAATTAGACTTTGACTTCCATCCCAGAATTTCAGTTGAGCACAAGCAAACAGGGAATGCAGCAAAAACTCTTGCATATCACAGTGTCCTGCATATAGCATCGGCCACCAAGCGCTGTCACACTTCTACTTTACCTGCAGGGAGGTCTGTCTTCAGTTCATCTTACAGCTGCATTTGGCACAAACACCCACTGCATTACCGTAATGAGTCTGGCAGCAGGTCTGTAACACGCAGTAAATTAGAGTTAAGGCTTTGGTGCGAATATTAAGTGTTGTGCATTTCAAAGTCTATTTTCTAGTAGCGGTTTCATTGGTGTTGCACAAACGCTAGAAGTATTACTGCTTTGTTTACATGCTCATCTTAAATAGTTCAACTGTATAAACCTTTTTTATTGTCCTTCCATTTAAAATACCCTCTCTCCTTAATTATTTATATGGTAATTTAACTTTTTTTCCATTTGCTATGCAGTCAGCACTTTCCACGTGGCACTCTATAATGAAACGATCTGATTTAAAATGTAGCCAGACGTGTTTGTCCTCCATGAGGAATAATACCGGGGTGAATTTTATGATGAACTCTTCTTTTTCCTGTAATTAGTGATGCTTGAGAAACACAAACTTGGCTTGATCAATTATTAATGGAAATTGAAAGGGTTTATATAGAGAAGGAATAAAGGATCAGTTCCCTTTTCGGGATTAAAATGGGATTTTTAAAATGGATGATATATCATTATTTCAGAGTATTTATCATGATTTATATTTAAATCGTTTAAATTTTGGCCAGAGAACACTGTGGGTGTCTAAGCATGCGTGACCTGGGTGGGACAACTGTCCAACACAGAGATGCAGAAGGGTCGCTGCCACATTAGAGGATACTTTCCTGACTGCCCAAGTCTGCCGGACATATATATATATATATCAGTAGGCACATTGTTGTGGTTTTGGGCCAGCATACAAGACCACTACAAATGTAATTGAATTTACACAAACTTGCACAGTATGAACATCATCAACCAAATAGACCAATAAGGTTATTATTTGTATTATCAAGTTTAACCCACTTAATCCATATAGTACCTTGCCTGATCCTTTTTTTATTATTGTAGTACAGCATTTATTTTTGTAGTACAGCTGTTGTGAGGACACTAAAGGCACATCCTTTGATGCAAAGTATTATTAAACATGGCATCAGTGTAAGTAGACTGAATCCTGGACAAAGTTTTGCTGTCCTTATAAACATCAAGAGGATGATGATGATGACGATGATGATGATAAACACGTTACTACTCTGCTGAATTATGTGTGCTGGTTTTATGCTACATCGCAGATACAGATCAGTTTCTATTTGTGGTGGAAAGCTGATGCACAGCAGATAATCCAGCAGAGTAAGAAGAGCTGATTCTTTGTAACTTCGCAACCAGAGAAACAATACCAGAAACAAAAACTTTCCCTGATCTCTCCTAATTTAACTGGCTGCAAAGTAAATTTGATAAAGGTTGTGTTGCCATGTTAAAGACAATATCCCATTCTGTGTGTGTATGTTTGTGTGTGCACTACGCACAGCAAGACAGTAAAAATAAGATTGTATCCTTCTTAAATTCTATAAGTGTAATAATTTATTAAATTCATAAATCATTTTCTAACAGCAGGTCTATCATAAAATAATAATAGTAAGGGTAGTTTTGTTTGTTTGTACATTTCAGTATAAAGTATATTGTATTAGCTTAATATATAATTTATTTTTGATTTTTTTTTTGGTTACAATACACAGAGAAAGCTTAGGCCAAATTAATTTAGTCTTTCACTTTCTTGTTCCGCTTAATGGTTGCAGAAGTGTCGATGCATGGCGAGATAAGGTGAAAGGCAGGAAAAGCCCTGGACAGGGCATCAACCAATAGTAGGCCTTCATACATCAGCCAGTTTAACATAGCCAGTTAAATACTGCATGTCTTCGATGAAAATGTGGGAGGAAACCAGAGTAACCAGAGTAAACTCACACAGACATGGTGAGGACAGAACAAAACTGAACAAACAACTTCACATAGAACAAAGCCAGATTGCTTCCCGTGCGATCGAACCCAGGACCTTCTTGAGTCAAAGGTGCTCCTCAAGGTGACCCTACCCACTGATCCATCATGCCACACTTGGGCCAAATTAATTTTTACAAATTGATTTAGTATCATTTGACTTTTTTCAATGCATATTTGTTGTAATTTTTAAATAATCTTTCATGCAATTGAAATTTTCATTACCCCAAATGTATGTATTGAGAACTTTTTCAGTTTTTTTTTAAAGAACCCTTTACTCTCATGGTCTATTTATTTTCGGTTTGGTTCTGATTGTGTTTTTTCCTTCTGCTATATTGACTCCATATTTGATGGTTTAGTGGATGTGAAGGATTGCCTGCTTGCTTTATCACACTCCTCCCCTTATTACTTCCCTAAAATAGCTAACTCCAAGAGCAACTGTGCACCATTGTTTGGGCTGATGTAGCTACAAAGCTGTGCCGGTGGCTGCTAGATTAATCCTCTTTGTCAGGAGAGTGTCTCCGCGAGAGGCATAATGCCCTTCTAAGGCAGCTTTTGCACTGCAGTAGCTGCTGCTCTTGCTGGGAGAGGCTCTGTATTTACACACTGAAATACCATCCATCGACCATACACAACCACCAACAGCAGACGGATGCCAAGCGGCTGTGTCTCAGAAAGGGCTATACAAGCGAAAACACTCAAGTCTTTAATAATTGAAGTAAAAACCTTGTAACTCCTGCTAACATGGCTATAATAGATGGTGCTTCGTCTTGTTCCACACTAAGAGTATATGTTCTTCTCAGATGGGTCTATAATAAGAGAAATGAACACAGTACACAATAATAATAATACATTACATTTAAATATTAAAGTGAGATGAACATGGAGTTTGTATTCTCAAGTGGGAAAGAGTGATGCTTAAAGATTTTCATACAGCAGGGACAGATGCATCCATACGTGTGTTTTCATGCGGAATTTTAAATATGCCAAATTTAAATATATCAAAATGGAGTATAGTTTCTTCCAGCCAACAACGTCTAAATTATTTTTTCATATACAGAACTACATATTGTAGAGGTACATTTAGATCACTTGTGCTATATTTGATGCAGGTTTTGTTAGTGTTCTGATAGGCCAGTTATACCCTGCAAATAAGCACTGGTATATATTGGGACACCAATGGGAATGGGAATACACCAGTACTAGACACCAGCAAAAATTTGCTTGTGCTTGAGCTTTATTAATTTATCTATTTTAAAACCCAAGGTCTTAAAAATTATTTTAAAAATTATAAAAAAATTATAATGGGGAATAAAAATCTCCATGTATTGAGACCATAAAGTCAGAATGGCAAAGATACTGCACAGCAACTTTTGTGTAAGTTGAGTAAGTGTTGGTATGTATAACCTGCTTTTTAACAAGCTGTAAGTGGTGTTTGTAAGTATATGTGCCAGTTAAATACTACATGTCTTTGATGAAATTGTGGGAGGAAACCGGAGTACTTAGATTAAACCCACACAGACATGGTGAGGACATGCAGACTCCACACAGAACAAACCCAGATTTCTCCACCTACGATCAAACCCAGGACCTTCTTGAGTCGTAGTTGTTACCCAATGATCCACCATGCCACTCTTGTGACAAATAAATCTTTGCAAATTGATTTAATTTGATCTGAGTCTTATGCCGACACAGATTTGTTCTAATTTTTAAATAATCTTTCGAACAATTTTCATTTCCCCAAATGTATATATTGTATATTGAGAACTTTTTCGTTTTTTTTTTTATTTTAGTCGTGAAAAACGACTTCCACAACCCTTTACGCTGAGACTTTTATTTATGGCTTGGTTGTAATTTATTTTATTTAATACACCAGTACTAGACACCCCAAAAAATTGCTTGTGCTTGAGCTGTATTAATTTATCTTTTTTAACGCCCAAGTTCTTAGAATGGAAAATAAAAATATCCATGTATTGTGCCCGACATATGATGATACAATATACAGTACTGTACGGTACTTTTATGTAAGTTGTGTAAGTGTTTGTATGTATGACTTGCTTGTAAGTGTGTTTGGTGTTTGTAAGTATATGTGCCAGTCCTATTTGGAATAAAAATCGAAAATACCCTTTATAAAATATTTACACTATGAGAGCCTAAAAAATGTCACCAGGGTACGGTCTGGTCGATGTCCATTTCAGTCGACATCCTTTTTTCCAATGTTTTTGCTTTCAAAAATGTTACTGTACCAGGTGTGTCATTCATAGATTTTCTTGCATGCATTTACCTACATGAACAAAACTTCTGGTTTCCTCATACTCACAAAACCAGACTATTATGGTCTTTGTATTTGCTTAATATTCTCTGTTACTATTGCACATTAAGTTTTCTATTATTTAGAGGTTTGCTAGTTATTGTTGAACCCATGACAATCAGCTCCTGAGCTCAGTGGTGAGATGATAAGTTAGCACTTTATTAATCCCCGATGGAAAATTACACGCTGTTTTAGATAGTATTCTTCAATAAAACCGAGGATACCTTGCATGTGTGACATTTGCTTTTAACAGAGGTGTTGTATGACAAGTCGAGTCAGCAAATGTACATTCTCCTTGTATGCAAAGTCTGGAGCGCAGGCAGACTCGTACTCGAGGGATGGCGCAGACATGAGAAAAGCATTATCACCCATCTCTGAAAGTATGAAAATGCAAGGAATTATTTACCTCTCACCTGTGCCTGGATAGACAGATTTGCACTCAACTCTTGATTGTGTGTTGGTGGCAGTCAGAAAGCCTTTGGGGGATCACAAGCTCCCTGGGTAAAAGAGAGAGTGAAAATAAAATAAAACGGGGCTGAAAATTTAATTTTAGATAGGATCAGGTGCATACTCTAAAGCACACACATGCAGTCTGGTGAGCGTACACACAGACGCACACACACCTACAGAACTGTTCTCTCACTCAGGAAATCCCTTTGTATCATCAATCTCACCCTTCAGAGAAGAACCCCCATGAGTCTTTGCTTCTGTTTCTGGTTCTCTCTTTCTCTCTGTACCTAGACAAATTCTCCAGACACCGCTCCCCAACCAGGCCACTGAACTGGCCTGTATTAAAACAGCACACACTCCTATTAAACAATGCTGCAGCTTTTCACTCAGTCTCGCACAATCAGTGTGATGTGATGATCAAGATAAAAAATGTTTATGGAAAAATATGTACAATATGTATAAAAACATGTATTTATTGGTCACAATCATTTGCATATGAAATTACATAAGAGTTCAGCAAACACTGGTGTTCAGTCATTGTTCACTGGGAACTTTAGTATAACCAGTAATAAATGTAGCAATAATGGTAGGGGTAATGTTTTAATTGATGTGTGAGCTGATAGTAACGAGTGAATCACTCAATGTAAAAAAGTAGAAAGAAAAAATAGAGTGAAGTTAAAAATGAGTGAACAAGCAGCACAAAATACAGACACCACCACCATCGCAGTCTACGTCACTTGAGGTGGTTTGTCTTCAAAAAGAGAGATGCCTTTCAGAAAATTCTTTTAGAAATTGGTTGCTGTTAAAGACAGCTTGATGACTAACTTATTTCACTGTCTGTGAACAAACCACCTTGCAGAATAAGGAAAGGTGGAGGTTATGACAAGCTTCAACTCTCGCAAAATTTAGCAGAATAATTCTGAAAAAAGTAAACAGGTGGCAAGACATAACAAATGCTGTCACCAATGACATCACAACAATACATTGTACCACGTCGGGCGGTTGAGAGAGATGGGCTCAAACAATGATTGCAAACTTCAGCCCCAAGATATACACAAGTACTGTCTAATTATATTTATTGACAAAATCCCAGAAATGTATCTAGATATTTTTTTTCAATATTACATACCTCTAGAAGGGAGAAAGAGATGAAACATGCTTTATAACTTCTGAATTGCATTTCAGAATGCCTGGAGCATGTATGAGTCACAAGAACAGAAAGCTAGTAAAACTATGGTTTGTTTTGTCTGTCAGATTAGTTTATTTATCAACACCACAGACATAACTAATCAGAGTTGGTGGCTTTAAGAAAAGTCTCTAGACACTCACTCTGTAAGAGTGAACTATGTAATATTGGAACAGGAGCTTGTGTTAGTCCAAACTACCCCAGGATCCTGACAGCTTGGGTTAAATTCTTGCATTCAGTTGCTGTCTATGTAGAATTGATCATGGTTTCCTCTGGTAATGCTGTTTCTCCAAATTGCCTTTTCAGTTTAAACTGGATAAACACTTTTGAATGCAGTGATTAACGAATAACTCAGTTTTTTGGAGGAAGGTCAATAGAGAACAGTAAAACATAGTTGGATTGGCATGTCAAAAGTAATTGATAATGTAAGAAATAGAGACCAGTTGTAAAAATGAACTTGCAATTGTTCAAAATAAATGAGATATGGCTTTGCTGGCTATGATTTGGACAGCTGGCTAGATGATGTGGAGCATGAACAAGGTGTATTGGGAAACTCAATTCTGATCTGACAAATGTGCCAAAGTGACTGAGAAAAACTAATAAATTTTGCTGCTTTGCCAACCCAATCTATTTTCCTCAAACAATGTCTCTACTTAAATGGTTGACGTATCCCTCCGCATATACTGTAGCAGCAGAATTGTAGATTAAAAAAAATTCATACTCACGTAATCCTTTTAGCTATATAGTATAAGGCTAGTTTTGGGGTAATCCATTAGGGGTGCAGAACCTCCTGTGGAGGAAGCCGATGAGTGTCTGGCAGCATTTTATCTGCACTCCCTGCCAGAACGCTTTTGAAGTAATGTTGCTAGTTTACAATCATCCTGAGCTCTTATTGATTTCTGGTTTTATCTCCTACAAAGCCACCTGACACACAAACCTTGTTGAGCCTACATCAAAACCACAATGTGCTGTGGTTTGTCTCTTACATCAAAGACACACAAATTACAACTGACTTTTACTGAGAAAGAACAAGAAGTCTACACTGAATGCAGTGACTGCAGCATTCACAATCAAACCACCTCATGTTCAACTTGTTTTATGATCTGTTCTCTTAACACTTTGACTTCTACTGGGATATACACATGAGAAGGACATCCAAACTCCACAAAGATGTAATGTGTCAGGAAACAAACTGTGGAGCTGTGATACAAAAGCACTGGCCACTGCACCACTGACCATCTAAGGGATTCCTCTTAGAAATACCCCACCATTTCAAAGATGTTAGATCTAAGGAATCTCTTAAGTGTCCCAGTGGGAGTATGTGAAAGAGTGTGTGTTTGGCTGATTGGTCTGGCACCCTGTGATGTCTGCTATTAGGTTCTAGCCCCCTCCCAACGATCCTGAATTTGATTAAGCAGGTAAGGAAAGCGAGTGAGTAAAATTACTTGTGTGTCACATGCTGAGGTAAAACTCAAGCTGTAAATTTTTCAACTTCTAACATAATATGTATGAGTTTCTATTTATTTTTCCTGAGATCAAAATCGAAGTTGATGGGGAGTGTTGGTTAATTTTTTTTTGGAGCTACTCATATTAGTGGACTACCAGTATTCAGGTACTAAGGTACAGAAAATTGTATATAATAATGGATTCATTGAATTGCCTAGAAGCTCGTATACAGTACTGTATATGCTGCCTACAGTTTTGCCTACTGCTGTGCTTGATCCACTCATACCAGCTCAGCACACAATAACTCATCATCACCAAACCAGTGTCAGTGCAGCACTTTGAACAATTTATCTCCCAAATAGTACCTGATCTGTGCTGGTCCTGTGCGAGTACTGAGCATTAGTGAACGTGGAAAGTGGACTAACAAAGTCTATAGAGTAACAGATGGACTATTGTAATTGTAGAACTGCAAATTGCAGTGACCACTATAACATATAGATTAAGCAGAATCTAAACTAAAATAGTGACTTTCGCACACTACAGTATTCCATACAGTGGTTATGCCTCTGAGACTATGAACTGTTACAGTTACTACATCTGTTTTATTCACAGAGTAAGAAAATATCTAGCTTTATTTCTTTTTTTTATTTGGCCACTTATTGGGGGGGGTCTAAACTTGGCTTACATCATTCTGCTCTGAGTTCATGTTAAAAGAATAGTGCTAAATTCAAGTTAAGAAACGCAATCAAATATCACCATATATAAACATTTAATATTAATATAATGCAGTTTTGTTTTTACTCAATTCAGCTCTTAGCAGCTGGTATTGATTTCTAGTGCGTAAAGTCAATAAGATCACAGGTTTAATTATTTAATTAAAATTTGATTGTAAAATTCACATATTTGTATAATAATTTTATTTAGTATGTATAATTAAATTGGTCGATTTAAACGCTGCATTTTTTTAAAGAAACAAAATATAACTATTTTTGCAGTACCCAGAAATATTCTACAGCAGATGGGGAATTATATATTTCTGTCATGCTTACCACTGTCACACTGTCATCTCTCCATCCCAGTGCAGCGAGAATGGAGCGATAAGCCAAACATTTCTCCAACCGACGATCACTGCACCATGTTCGGCATAGTCAATATTTACACATGCATAACTTTACGCTCGCGTGTAGCGGGATGCTCTGTTATTCCTGACATTTTCAGCCTAGGAGCTTAGAAGAGATAATGGCAGGTGTGTTTCCTGTTCTCTGTCTCCTCTGCCTTCCTCTCTAACATCCCTACATCATTTCTGCTGCAGAATACAAGGCAGAGTGGAAGGTTGTGTATCCAAAAAAAGAGTACTTTTTGTACAAGTAGTCATGTTGAGTGGAACAGCAACACAAGAAATACATTAGTCATTACACAGAGGTGGATATACATTTCAGAAAAAAGATAACAATACCCTAAACACACAGTAATATGAACACTCCAGGTTCAGCTTTTAAATATATTATGATGCATAATATAGTAAATCAGTAGCCCCCATAGATTAAATGTACGTGCTAGTAACAGTATAGTTCCTCCAGACCAGGGTTAGAATAAAAGACAGGGCTTGAAACATGTAGGTCTTGGTCATACAGTGTCCTGATTTTTATGATATGATTTTTTTCCCTTCAGGGATTCGCATCCTAATCGAGTTGCATTTTTACTTCCAGGACAACACTCCAGGACAAGTTCCCTTTCCTCACCCCACCCAAAATCCCACATGGAGTTGACCAGGATATGTTGTGTCCAAAGAGGAATTGTTTTATGATACATGTCTGCTGGGATTTAATACCATTGAATAGGCATAAGTGAGGTTACTGATGCTTGCCAATAAGGTGTGTGGATCACAAATGACATTCCATTTCATCCCAGAAGTACTGGATATGATTGACGTGCAGGCCACTCAAGATCTCAAACCATATTGGAAGCTAAACGTCTCAATGGTACTGTATGCTGTGGTATTAATAGTTCGCTTCACTGGAACCCAGTCCTACTAATGAAAACGGCTCCAGATAATTATTCCATGATCCCTTTTTCACCAGACTTTATGGCTGACATTATGGTAGAGCATGTCTGTAGCCAACAAACCCAGCTTCCACAAACAGAATGCAGAAAATGTGCTTCCTCTGGTGCTTTACAGTACTGTCTTAAGCTACCATTAACATTTTCAAATTAGAAATAGTGTAATGACCCTATATAAAATATTGTCAGTGACTGAACCCAATTATTTCAAAGCTGAATTTGCCACCCCATATTACTTTTTTCCACTGATCTTCATTCTAATCTTTGTAACACTTAGCATATTTTAGCCTTTTCACCCATTTCATCCTCTGAGATACTGCATATCTGACTTCTAAACATTTAAGACCATTCCTGATCAAGTTTCTGGCAGGTGCTGCTATTGCTGATGTAAACTTGTCCTTTTAGTGTATAGAAGCTGTTAATTCTGGGATTTTTTTTAAATCTTTATTTTTAATGTTTTTTCAGTGACAATACTTTCCTTTGGATATACCTGACTGGAAGAAATTGTCTTTGTTTTCAGAACAATTATATCTTATGAATATTTAGATGAATACTGTACACCTGTAGATGCACTTTAATTACCCTGTTATTTTGGAAATTAAAAGTTTGGAAATTAAGTCAGTCAGATTAAACAGCACAGTTGAGATAAAAGCATTTTTTTAAAGTAAGGCATCATCTATCTGTTAAATAATACTAACATGCATCCAGATTGAATTAAAATAATCAGTGCACTGCGGGGTTTGGTGAAAAATACTATGTGTTTTTCTCACTCCAAACATCCAATTTCAGAAGAAATAAAATCACTGAGTAGATACTGTAAAATTACATTACCCCACTGTCACACATAATTTTATTTCTGTTCTGATAGGGACAAAAGATGCTTTAAAATGCTGAACCTAACCCCAAATGTGCAAGACAGGAGTTGCTAATGGATACAGGTACTACAGGTACACAGATATTGTTAAAGATGGGTTGTGTTTATGTAGCATCATTGGATAAAATCACACTATAAGGCATGGAAAGTGCTCTGTCTCGCCTGAGTATTAACACCTGGAGATTGTTTCCCTGTAATCTAAAGACTGTTTGTCTAAACAGTTTGTTGTGCTTCTCTTCTATCCAGCTTATATAACTGTGGAGTTTCCATTAGCCTGTCTAGTTTTGTTGTTTTATTCACAGTAATTCTGCATTTTAAGTCTGACCTTGGTTTTACTTGTTTCCTGTCTAGCTTGGTATGAAGTCTTTGATTCTGTGTAGATTTTTCAGTCAGCCGTGTTTCTTATTAAACTTCTCTTGTGGCAGAGTCGCTGTCTCTAGTCATTTATGTTACAGCACCGCATATCTAATAAAATAATGCAAAACAGTGGAGCAAGAATCATGAAGTCACTGCAAAAAAGTTCCAGAGGTATCTGAAATAAAGCAAATATGGTATGTACCCTGAGATTAGGCCAAGCTACAGTGTTCCCTGGGATTGGTGTGATTTGTGAGACTCGGTGCAGAGGGAAAGCGAGCTCCTATAGGTTAAAATCTACAAACAATGAGTCCTGTGAGCGTGATGGATGAGCTACATCCTCTGCCATTTGTCTGTGTTTTATCTTCCTTCTCTTTATCAATTGTTATCCCGGTGTTGCTTAACACGCATTCCCTGAATGTAGTTGGAGGGAAAGATATAAGGAAATAGAGAAAGCAGAAGAAGGTGAGAAAGAGAAAGATCAACGTAGACTTGAAGCAGAAGTTGGAGGAAGAGAACTCCTCAAAGACTTTCAGGTCCTAATTAAGAGCAGGCTTGCTATCGCCTTCTGTGACATTTAACTGGACATTCTTGATAAATGTCACACTCATGGTTGTGCGCACAGCAAATGGATGCTTCACCAAGTGCTTAATAACCTTTATAAATATTCCTGCCAGGAATTCAAATGCTCTCGTATGTACTCACTCACATCTATAATTTGCACACCTTATCAACAGCATTTATGTATAACTACATGTATGAGTCGATTAACGTCGACAAAGCATTCTGTGAAACTGTACAATATGCAATCTGGTTGTTACACACCATATTATATACTGTAATTAGCAGTGCTGTATTTGTACTGGTTTTTAATTCCAAGCATTGAAGTTAACTTGGTACAAAGAAACGCATTACAGTATTGCAATGACTTTTTTCTATAATGAGATAATAGTGATACCGGCTCTTTTTAGTGAGTCAGCTCTTTCAGACCCAAAGGGCTCTTCATTTTATTTTATTTTAGCACAATTTTACATTATTTAATTAATCAAGATGAAATCATTAACTGCTTTACTTTACCTAATGTTGTAGTGTTTAATTTGCATTTTGGTACTAAAGTGTGTATGGTATTAATACCAAAAGGTAGGCATGTGTTATGGTATATTAGGTCAACGTGACCAAAGGTTTTGTACTAAAACCCACAAAACCAAACCCTCCATTGCTAAGTGCAGGGACTTGGGTTTCACAAACAAGTGAAGCTAAAATAATTGCGTGTTTGTAATGCAGTCACCAGAGTGAAATACTTTAGTTCCTCGCAGCCTTGTGCAGGTTTTACACTTTCTGCTGATTTCTCATT
>JAUZST010006498.1:0-40151 GCA_034779995.1 Parotocinclus haroldoi
TGTGTGTGTATGTGTGTATGTGTGTATGTATATATATATACACACACACATCAGTTATATATACATTTAAAATTTTCTTGATACATTTTTAGACTATAGAATTTTCTTAGTCGATTCTTATTTCAAAACATATCGACCACTAAATATTTTCTTTCTGTCTAAAAATGAGAAATGACAGCATACAGAAATATTTTCGTGCAACTTTTCCTTCAAATTCTTCATTGATTAGCAACGATAACAGGGACGGCCGACTTGTGCCTGGCTCTACGCTCTTACAAGCTTTAGCTTTAACCCCTTTATCTGTTATTTAAGTAGAAATCTGCATAGTCAGCAGGACGATGCTGTTTCAAATGCCTTATTGAATTTGTTGTTCTAAATGTTTTCAGAGTTCTTATTTTCACCCTGCTCTTATGAGCTTCCACACTGAAGACGTGGCTTAGTTTGAAATGGATCCCTCATTTGTATCCACAAAGCTGACATGTCCTTGTCATACAAATGTCTATGTTTGTCTAAATGTTTGTGCGCTGCGGAAGCGTAAATGTGTCCGGCACAGAATAGGTTATGCAAGTCTGACTAACTGAGCACCGTTTAAGGCAGATCTGTCTAAAAACCGTCTGATACTGGTCACTGGTTTGTCTTGGGTGACCATTGACCCTACTGAACAGTCAGTGTGTGGCACTCTCATCCAGTTTGACATGCTTCTATTCACCCCCATGAATATACCACTTGCAACTCAATCACCACAATTGAGTTTGCATCTTTGCACATTGCTTATTTGCGTAATCAAACGACTTTATTGACTTTTCATTTGCTTTTCTAAAGATGTTCTTTAAGGAAAAATGTTTCTTTTGTAATTGCTTCATGTTAATTTTGAAATATACCCTAATTTCAGCATTGTACCCTCTAATGCGTTGAGCATAGGTGGAAGTGTGCCCTGGACGAGACACCAGTCCAGCCTGGCAGGGGTCACTTTTGTAGTGCTGGTAGGGATCATCTCCTCCCGAAGCACCACTGGAACATGAACCTAGGTCACAGTGAACAAGTTTCTTTCTTGGATACGGTAGTTGTACTGTTTAACAAATGCTTTCAGTATTTTCACTGTGCTAGGAATATTCTGTGGCTACATTTCCCTGGATTTAACTCACCCTCTTTGGTATTGTATTGAAGCCAAGTGACCTCAGACAGCCCTCCAATCTGTAGCCCCACTAATTCCCTTTAGCTCATGCCATGCAGCACCATGGGGTTTAGCCCTTATGACAACAGGGGACAGTATGCCATGAGCAGTCAGACAAATTGAACAGGGCAGAGGGAATCCAAATGCGCCTATAGCTCGGTCCAACTGTGTCTCCCGCAGAGATCCTCATAGCTCTCGCTCTGTCTCTTTCATGCTCACTGTTTGCTGCCCTGCACAGAGTACTGAACTTCCCCATCCCTGCAATGATGGCAGTTTATTTATAAAAAGCTGTTATGTAACACAGAGAATTGCTTTAATCAGTGTTGTTGCTGTGACTTTGAATTATTAAGTTGAAGCTGTTTTTTCAGAGCGTTAAGGCAAGCGGTCGAGGTATTGAATAATGCACCATAGTTTAGAAAACACCATAGTTTAAAAAACGCTGAAAATGCTGAGTAGTTCATAATTACAGATTTTACATGAAGCAAAACCTCTCTTGAATAAACCAGTGTCATCCCTGTTCTTCCTTTCTTGTTTTAATAATATGGTCATTAGTGTCCCTTTAGAATCATAATTCTGTTTGCTCTCCGTTTACAGAAAAGTAATCGGATTTTCACGAAGCACGTGCGTCCTTATTATTTTCCTAATGCAACAGCGAAATGTGCATCTTTTTTTTTTTTTTTTTCGAATTTTGTCTTGGTGTATAAACGTAAAAACGAAAAGGTCTGTAAACCCAGTAGGAGTGAGAGACCAGGGAAAGACATTCAATACGTGAAATCCTAACATCTGATCTGCTGCTTTTAATTAAACTGAAAATAGGGGGGCACTGGTCATTTTTGGCTTGCTTACTTAATAAAATGTGACTGACTGTGCTATTAGTAATTACGAGCATGAGCCATTTTAACGAGCGCATTTCATCCTGTGAGACATGGAAGTTACCCTGAGATTACCATGGTCATATACGTAGTCTTTTTATGCCACGGTAATCTAAATGTAATGTGCATTTTCACATGGAATCTGCATGCAAGCGATGAATGCATCAGGGATACCGCTCAAAACACATTCTTCCATCTGCACAGCACCCACAATGCCACGGTGTCTTTATTTATGGAAATTCACAATGATGAAAGAAACTAATAATGTATTGTTCCCCGTCTAGGAGAAACGATTAGCAATTAGGAGAACGGTATGATGGATCTGGTACTGTTGGTTGATGGAAGCCAAAAATGCATTGATAGACAGTACTACAGACAATATGGAAGGTGAGCCAGATCAAATGGACAGCAAGTGAATATGAACCAGCTTATATAGTTGTAGGTGAGAGAGAAGGTTCTGTTTGCATTGTATTCTTGGGCTACTGCTAATTTGTACTAGCATAAGGTAATGTCTTCTAAGAAGTGTAAGGTAAGGGCGTCTAAATAACGTAAATAATGATACAGTTAGTGAGAGGACAAACACAGGAGTACCAGTTACAATAGAACAGGCACATATACTTATGAATGGGTAGCACTGTCACCTCATAGCAAGAAGGACCTGACTTGGATGCCCATGTGGAGCAGCCTGGGTCATTTCTGTGTGTATTTTGCATGTCACCTTGCGTCAGCGGGTGTTTACTCTGATTTCTTCCCACAGTGCAAAGACATGCGTAATGTTAATTGATTCATTGACTCTCCGAAGCAGCCACAGACGCATAGCAGAGATGTGTGTGTGTGTGTGTGTGAGCCAGGCATATGGCGCACGACTGTGACTCGGGGTAATAACTGTAGTTAAAAGGCTTGATGTAGTTTAGCAGCCACAGCAACATAGGAGAGATAATCAGAGTTTCTGCGTGTGACCCAGGTATTAGGTGCAGAATTCTTTTCCTGTATTATATCACTGCTAAATTGGCCTGATCTTAGTGTAGATATCTGACTAGCTTCAAAGTAACTGCTTTGTGTGTGTCATGAAAATACTTTACGTCACTGTTGCTGACAACTATTTTAATAAAACAAACAAGCATATACAAACATTATTTTAGAGCTTTGTTATAATTAAATAGCTATTCACGTAAACCTGAGTGACTTACACAAAAGCCTCTAAACACAGCAACCAAGTTGGAACAGTCTGTAGTCCAAACGTGAGCTAACAAGCAAGCAAACACGCGACCGGTAAGGTAATTATACACCCACACACACCCACACACACATGCATGAATGACGGCCATCCAGTCTTAAACTTAAACCCCCACCTCTGCTTGTGGATCCATAGTGTTGATTGGCTGTTGAGGTGACCAGCTGTTTATAGCCATAGCATCCGGAGCTACATTTATCTTAAATTTACATTTATAACTTCTTATGCTTTTAAGACCTTGGTTGTTAAAGGGTTTTGATGTTAATAGAAATGTTAAATGGTGCTTGCCTGTATAGATAATTTTTTTTTAAATTGTCATCTTTAAAATTATTTAACTAATATTATACTTATATTATTTAACTGAGTAACTAAATGACATTCATGCTTATTCATTTAAGATATTTTGCCTGGCTATTTGTGTCCAGTGTAAACTGCATTTGAAATAATGTCTAATGTAGCAGGTGTCTGATTTTTCTGATTTTCACTGGTGATGTAAATGACTACAGTAGCAATTATTTAATGACTTGCCCCCATATATTTTGTTTTACCCCTGTTCTAACCAGATGTCATTACTGAATAATTGCCATAATTGTGGTTTGTCGTTGCCTGTGCTCTGTAAGCTGATTGTGTTCCTGCTGATTTGAACAACCGCTGCTTTAGATGATTTGACATGTTCTTACTTGTCTAGGCTGTTTATTTAATTGAACAAGATCATCAGAAAAGCAAATAAAAAGTCAAAAGTACGCAAATGAGATACAAACTCGATTATGGTGATTGAGTAGCAAGGGATATATTCATGGGGGTGAACTGAGGCATGTAAAACTGGATAAGAGTGCCACACATTGACTGTTCGGTAGGGTGTATGGTCACCCAAGACTGACAAAACACACTGACAGTGATGGAGCATGAACAGGATCAGATTGTCCAGCAGTTCTTGTGGGATCCTCTTCCTATTCATTTTGAAATATCCCCTATTTTATGAGCAGTGCACTATTACTTCCTTAGTAAATTGATTTATATTAAAAAAGTGCCGCACATCATTCAATTAAACATGACTAATTACACTCACGCAGTCATTTAATCACTGACGTTATCCTTGATCAAAATCGCTAAAATATTGTAATATTGCCCACCCCTACCTAATACTCAGTTTTTGAAAAGCAGAGTAAAGTGTCTTTGTTTCAAATGTTGGGTTTGTATATGTTGGCTGAATCTCATCGTAAGACCAAATAAAGTAAATAAAGGCAAATATAAGTGAATAATAGTCTGACTTGTGTTTCCTTCCTGTTCTGCTAATATTTCCCAGTCTTGCCCACATTTCTGTTCTGTTTATATTTGTTTTTTCATTGCTTGGTCTTGTTTTTCCTCCTCTGTGAAATTAAAGTTTATATGGTTTGTTCATAGTCATACCCTGTTCTTAAGAACTGCCCTTCTGCTAACTGATCAGTTGCTTCCATACGAGGCTGTCCTCAGCTCTTTGAAACAATATCTCTCAAATCTGCTTGACATAAGTAGCCTTGAATTGTTAAATTTGGTTTCTGCTAGATTATTTTCTGATACAGTCCTGTTATGACAGTAAGTAAGTGGCCGTGTACTTCACTATATTGGGATCCTTCTGGAAATATGTATTGCTTGTACACTAGCTGGCCACTCATCTTGTTAGCACGAGGATGACTAGTACATTTTGCCGTCAGAACTGATTTCATTCTTTGTGGCATAAATACAGCAAGGTACTGGAGAGATTGCTCAGAGCTTATGGTTCATATTGACATGATGGTATCACTTAGTTGCTGCTGATTTGTTCGCTGCTTCTCCATGATGCAAATCTCCTGTTCCACCACCTACCTAAAGGTGTTTTAGTGGGTTGAGATCTGGTGATTGTTCATGCTCATTACACCAGCTTGATATGATTTGAGCTTTGTGACATTTCCTGCTATAAATAACCATCAGAATATTGTACACTGACAGTGTATTGGTAGTGTTTAAAAAAAATGCTTTATTGCTATTAATGAGATCAAAGTGTGCCAAGAAAATATCCCTCATACTTGCTCCACCACACTTGCTCCATGCTTTTATGTTTATGCCATCTGAATATCAAGACTGGTCAGACAAAATACAATTTTTCCTGTCTTTCGTTCTCCAAAGTTGGTGCGCCATTGCAGATTCTAGCCTCGGTTTCCTGCCATTAGCTGACTGGTGCGGCAACCGTTGTGCTCTGCTGCTGCTGTAGCCCATCTGCTTCAAGGTTCGATGTGAGATTTGTTCAGAGATGAATTTTTTGCATACCTCGGTTGTAATGATTGGTTATTTAAATGACTGTTGCCTTTTATTAGCTCTGGTCAGTCTGTGTGAAATCCCAGCAGATTTCTGAAATGTTAAAATAAACCCGTCCACATTTATGCCATTTCGAAGACACCCTTATTTAGAGCAGCTTGCACTTCATACAGTCTTATAATCCAGTCAGTTGTGGTTCAAGGGTCTTGCTTAAGAACCCAATAGTGGCAGCATGACAGATGTAGGACTTGAACCCTGGACCTTCTGATGCATAGTCCAGTACCTTAAGAAATAGGCTACCATAGTTCCCCACATTTAAAGTCACTTAAATAACCTTTCTTCCTTGGTTTGTAATTCAAAAGGTCATCATGATCACGTCTACATACATTAATAAATTGAGTTGCTACCAAGCAATTGGGTGATTAAATGTTTCTGTTAATAAGCTGCTGAGCAGGTGAAGCTAAAAAAAAGTGGCCTGAGAGTCTACAGGTTCAGTTTTAGTTGACATTTCCTTGACGCCAACTCTGCAGTAACAGTTTTCCAACTGCATCATTGCACGGATCACATGCATAAAGTAAGCTCCATAAAAAGGGCTATTATTAATGGCTCATAAATCAGCATGTGGAGCATCAGTACCGAACATTGCTAATGATTTGTGGTGGCATTTCCTGTCCCCCCTTCTTTTTAACCTCTGAATTTCTTCTTGTAGGCCACACTAGGTAGGTAGGTAGGTTATAGGTAGTACCTCTAGGTACCATTAACAGTTTACATGCCAGCATTTGACAAACCCCCTCGTAGTCAGTATTATTATCCTTGAAAGAAGGTGGACTTTATGAGAGAGGAAATGAGTATTGTACTGTAGACATGTTATAAAAAGATTCCTCTGTTGTGACTCTTCTGAGCAATTTTTTTGATCTAATGCTGTTGCACTACCCATTTGGTCGTTACCGTGCCTTTCTGGTTATAACGTTGGCTTTTTTTTTAAATAGACAGATTTGCCAGTGGGATCTTGAACATGCACGAGATTTACAGCTGAGGAGCTCAATGGGATTATTCGGTGCCATAATTCATAATAGAAGGGCAGCTGCAGTAAATCCGTTCGAAGCTGATGTCTCAACGAAGTCTTAAGTAATACAATCCGTTAACTGTATTGCTTTGGGTTTGGGCGATACTACTACTGTTATTATCTATGCCAAAGAAAGAGATGTTTTTATC
This sequence comes from Parotocinclus haroldoi, assembly GCA_034779995.1. Lineage (NCBI taxonomy): Eukaryota > Metazoa > Chordata > Actinopteri > Siluriformes > Loricariidae > Parotocinclus > Parotocinclus haroldoi. The sequence goes on from JAUZST010006498.1 coordinate 6,770, forward strand.
TTTGAAAGTGGCAAGTAGCAGTAGGTTCCGGACACCCCTGATAGATTCAAGAGGCCATTAGCTGTAATTCCACTATGTTAAGTGGAACGGCAACTTAAAATACTCACTTATAGAGAAGACACCTGCCTGTCAACTGCAAACATGCTTACTGCGAGTGTCATACGCTGGAAAGTGTCAAATGATGTGTAGTGTTTCAATCACAGTTGGCAGTGCTAAATGCTTTACCATCCCAAGTTTTTTTGGAGTGTGTTAAATACAGCTGGGTCTGTGTCTCAGTGTGTCCGTCTGTCTGTCTCTGTCTGTACGTGTATATGTATAAGTATGTATGTGACTGTCGGTCGGCCTGTCTGTCTGCCTGTCTTATACTGTGTCTATCTTGTTGGGAACGGCAGCACAGTGGCCTGGTGGGTAGGAGCGCCGCCTCACAGCATGAAGGATTCAATCCCGGGGTGGAGCGGCCTAGGTCCTTTCGGTGTGAAGTTTTCATGTTCTTCCCATGTCTCATGGGTTTACTCCACGTACTCCGGTTTCCTCCCACAGTCCAGAGACCTGCATGTTAGGCTAATTGATTACTTTAGTTTGCCATTGACTCGAGTCATGACTAGTTTTGAGAGAACCTTGTGTATAGATATAACCTTGTGTGTGTGTGTGTGTGTGTGTGTGTGTGTGTGTGTGTGTGTGTCGCTGAAATGGCCAATGATACTAATAGCGATGTCAAATAAACAAACACACCTATTTTTTTAGGGTTCAGGGTTTTAGGTTCAGCCAATATGAATACATGTCAAATTGTTTAGCATATTTCTGTAATGCTGGTCTTATGGAGAATGTTGTTTGAGAGTTCATTCCTATGGATGGAAATATTAAAAGAATGAAAGTAAAGATTCTACTTGAACTCTGAATTATTAAAGGCTGAGCGTTCAGGTATGATATCGTCTAATTTGTGCTTGTATTTTGAACCTTGCTGTTCTTCCTTGCACATGCACACACGAGCAGTTTCCAGGTGTGCAGGATCGCAGTCTTCTCTTGCTTCCTCACTTTGGTGACTAAGCACTGTTTGCAGCATTATGTCTCTTCCAGCTGCTCATACCGGTCATGCCAAAAAAAAGCTTCTGTATCCTGCCCCGCTGTGTTTATCCTTAGGCACGCTGATTATGCTTCCTGGTCCCCAGGTGCTCTGTATGTGGGAGTTAAGGGCTGTGGTCGGAGCACGCAAGCAGCTTTCCCTTCCAGCTCAAGTTGTGATAGGTGCACAAAACCGTAATCCCATCCTTATGGGGAGCGTGCCAAACCAGGCAACTGCATAACGGTCTGTCTTTGCAGAGGCACTGCCTGTGTCTGGCTGCCCTGTATCCTTACCTCCTCGCATTGTCCACATCATGCCATCTGGTCATCAGATTTTCCCCCTCGTTCCCAGCAACTTCTACAGGGGCACAACTTGATTTCATTAAGAGACCTCAAAGTCATCTGTGCTGGGTTAATTTTGCTTCAGAAATGCCTACACATTTCCGGACAGATGGGCAGGATTTTGAACGACAAACAGCTGCAGCTTAGAATTAATCATAAGCTGGTTGTTTATTTTGAGTACCAGTATAAAATAACATGGATGTTGATGCTGGATGGACATGTTGATGTGCATGGATTCATTCTAAGAGGATTTCATTCCCTTGGAATGTCTTTCCATGACATGGTAATCTTATCATGTACATTAGAAGCTCATTGATGACACTTTTATTAATGTAGAATTGTATTCATTTATAATAATATTTTATTAATGTGTTCAATTCATTATTATATTTCAAATTCAAAGAATTTAAAAAAAGAAAAAGTGACAATATAGAAAATAAACTTTTTTGTGAAAAAAAAAAAAATGTGAACCCTAGATAGAACTTTTTTTTCCTTCTAATCATTTTAATTTAATTTGTTAAAACGTGCATTCCTGCAATTAAAGCCTACAACACATTCCACAAATGCTGTGAGGGGGCAATTTAGAGCTAGTCATGAGTTTTAAAAAAAGTTCCAAACGGGTGATTTTTAACAGGTGACACTTCTCATGATTTGGTACAAAAGAAAAGTTTTTCAGGAGCAAGGATGGCCAGAGGATCTCTAGTCTGCCAACAGATACATGAGAAAATGATTCAAATGCTTAAATAGGATGTCCTTCAGTGACAGATTGGAAGGGGTTTGCATATTTGATATCCCTCTACAACAAACAATTATTAAACGATTGAAGCAATCTATAGGAATTCCAATGCGTGTAGGGCAAGGGCACAAGCTTAAGCTCGAACACCTGTGAGCTCCGATCCCTCAGACGGCACTGCATCAAGACTCGTCATTCAACAATAGCTGATAAAACCACATGGGCAAGGGATTAGTTTGGCAAACATTTATCAAGTTCTACAATACAGAGTTCCATTAACAAATGCTACTTAAATCTTTACCCTGCAGTAGCAAAGTTTTATGTTCACTAATTTTGCCTCATGGGTCTGGACGTGCCTGCCGTCAGTCCTGACCTGTCCCCAGTAGAGGCTGTGTCGAGTTTTTTGGAACCAAAGTTTAACAAGAGCAACCTCTTACTGTGGCACATCTTAAGACGTGTTAGCAGGAGGAATTTCCCCAAATTACACTTGAAACATGCAATCGCTGATCAATATCCTCTCTACCAAAACGTCTTTTAATACTGAGTAATTACTGAGAAGTGCTTTACCATGCCAACTTTTTTTGGATTGTGTTGCAGTCTGGCAGGCAGCAGACTTCTGCCTGTCTGATCCCCTACCATATCCATCTGCCATCTTTACAGGAGCCTTGGTTGTCTTATTGGGAAATCAAAAATGATGATACTTTTTAGAATAATTCTGTCATTAAATCGGTCACTCTTCGATCATCTTAGCTGTCTCAGGGTCAAATGTGAGTGTCCGCTGAGGCAGTGCTTTACGAATAAACCTCTGATTCTCAGCTAACAACCTTCAAGTTCTTGGAATGTACAATCTAATCGAAACTGTACGAACGTTGTAATCATGAGGTCTGTGCCTTTCATCCCACAGCGGCAGGGCCTTTGGTTTTTATTAATTTTTCAGTCTCGTCATATTTTTGTTACTGACTTAAGATTAAGTTCTGGTATTTGAACTCTGCTGTCTTTGACTTGTCAGCCTTGCATTCTTTGGCGTTGCTCCTGCAAGACATTTGTTTCTCTCTTGGCAGCTTTGATTTGATGCCTTTCCAAAATGTGTTGAAGCAGTATGCAGCCCACATCCTCCTGCTGGATCTGCACAACAAAGTGTTTGAAATCCACTGATGTGTGAACGCTGTGTGGTTTCAAACACCTGTCCGCCTGCAGCCCCACTGCATGGTGAAGCAGAGCTGAAACCGAGCAATTAATGTTTCAATCACTGCATGATCTTCTAATCCAGGGGTCACCGACATGTGTTGGTTGTGCATCTCTAATCATCACTGACTTCAGCAAATCTCAGCGTGAGAAAGCTGCACTGCTGACTAGGACTGCTGCGATCACAGTAACACCATGGTAGCATCCTGCTAATTGTGCTGTCAGACATGACACCGCCATAACCACTCATCATTTGTATTCATTTTTTTTTTATTTGATTTTTTTTTTAGAAGTTTGGTATGCAAACTGATGCTCAAATTGTTGTTTTTTTTACTGTTAGAGTTAGAATATGCACAAATATGCCCTGTTCCAAACTCTATAACGCTGATTTATGTAGCACCACTGATTGTTTACCAATTTATCGCACTTTAGTATAACAGTATGTCAAGTGGGGCAGCACGGTCGCTCGGTGGGTAGCACCACTGCTTCAGCAAGAAAGTCCCGGGTTCAATCCCAGGGTGGAGCAGCCTGGATCCTTTCTGTGTGGAGTTTACTCTGGGTACTCTCGGTTTCCTCACACAGCCCAAAGACAAGCGTGTTAGGTTAGTTGGTGTCTCTAAAGTGGCCCTTAGTGGGCGACTGTGCATTTGACTGTGCGTGCCCGCCCTATGATGGATTGGTGCCCCATCTAGGGTTGTTCCTGCCCTTGTGACCAGAGTTACTGGGTGGGCACGGGCTGGTCCCCGTGTCAATTGAGCGGAAGATAATGAATTAATGAATGAATGAATGAATGAATGAAAGAAAGAAAGAGTATGTCAAGTAACCCATCAGAAAAATGAAGACACCCAATGTCAAACACATTTAACTGAAATATTCAACAAAAACAAATCAAGTAAAGTACTGAAATTGACTTAAAATAAACACTTAAAAACGAATTTAAGGACATGAAAATAACAACCTAGAACATGTATGTATATAGGGTTATATATTCTAGCACCACTTTTATGTTTAAACCCAGGCCCAGTAAAGAACAGCTAGTTGTAATGCAGGTAAAGACTTCTTTGCATTTTCTCCCCTACCTTTGAGTATTGGTTTTGGGAGTGCAGGTGTTGACTGATGCAGATTATCTCCAAATGCAATTACTGGGAGCAATTAATCGGTCGATCAGTGCTTTATTGCCATTTTGCAGTTTATATTGGTAGCAAGCATGTCTACAAATGTGTCTATATGATATATTTCTGTATTTAATCTTGCAGAGAGCAGCACTATTCACATCTGTTTCATTTAATCTCGCTCGAGTCAAAGTCACCTGCAGTACAGCGCGAGTCAAAAGTTTTGCAAAGTTTCCCTAGAGTTCTTTGGACGACCGCTTAGTGGCTTATCGTTCTCGCAATTTGGCTATGAAGGATACAACGATCTTCAGTTACCTAATGACAAACTACAAACGTTATGAGCTGTTAAGTTGATAACTTTTGAACCACAAGAGATATTGTAGCAATTGATTTCTGATCTCTTCTCTCATCTGCCACATGACCACTTTGCCATTGTTAAAGCTTCCCCTTGATACAAGATAGCGGCCATGTTTCGAACGCAGCCTAAAAGATAGGGCCCCCTCACCCATTTTTTTTCTGGGGTACTCAGACATGCCATTTTCCCTTTTCTGAAATAAGTGTGTCCTGTGTCTTTTGACTCGCCCTGTATATAACATGGCCAGAAGCAAATATATGCATAGCCGTTATATTTTGACAATCAAGTTGTGAAACACGAGCAGGACTGCAGCTCCTCTTAATGAGGAAGGTATTGTGGAGTACATGTCGCTCAGGGACAAGTATATACTGCTTAATTAACAAAATGTGTGAGAAATCTCACTGCATATATGATTTTTACACCCCTAACGTTTAGCTCCAAAGTTAGTGCTAGATAGCCACACTCTTTATCTGCCACATCGTCTATATATTGCTCTTTTATTTCATTTAAGTCAGAATTACATGCCAGATGAATATTGGTTTTTTTTTTTTGTTATAGTTGATACACACCCCCTGATTATATAGCACCCATCACAGCTGCCGGGAAAATGGCCTACGAGCAACCATGGCTTCAACCCCCATTAACTAATGAACTATTGTTGATAAACCTTTGAGAGAGGAGCAGCAAAACCCCTTTCATTATGTAACTGGCCCCTGTTTCACCACCATACTGGATGTTCTCATCTCCACTGACGATTACCGTAGCATTGATTTCGGCCCACTGATCCCTGACGTGTCTCCACCCTCTCATTTGAGCCGCCGATGTTTTTATTCAAAGGCTTGTCTGAACTTGTTTCGTATTTGCGCTGCAGTATTAGATCTTGGCGTCGTCTTGAGTCGTCCCTTGCAAATGAGAAATTGATGAAATAGCCTAAGGTTATTTATTGGCAGTGGCATGATGGCTTGTTTTTCTGCTAATCCACTGCATTCTTTTTCTCGCTTTCCCGTGTTCCCTGCAGAGACACAATTTCACAGTTTCAACTATTTAGCTGAAGTTGGGCCTCAGGTTAGAGTGCAGCTGTTCTCTTGTGCTGGTGCTAATCAATTCACCTTTCATTACACTTTCATTTTCTTTCTATCCAATATGCTGCCAAGTCTAAAAAGGATGAAGTGAAAGTGTTTTCATTGGTAACTAACCAAGGTATTGTTCCATATTGTGATTGCTTAACACAACACTTGCGGGATAAGGGTCTTGCTTATGAGCCCAGCTTGGTAGCGCTGAAACTGAAACGCTGAACCTACTAATCAGTATCTTAACCACTGCACCGCTGCCCCATCATTACACCATAACACCAAAACACCAATGTTGCTGTTACCGATGATGTAGAGTGCAGTCAGTGTGGCTGAGTTTTGTTGGGCTTTTACTCATAGTCTGTTGTTGTAATAAAACAAGTTATTTAAATGGTGTGACGGTTAATAATCAATAATGCACTGATTTGACGTTAGGCGGCTTGTGCCGCAGATCCTGAAAGCAGTCTGAAAGTAGTCTATTTAGCCATTCAGCTGCTGACCTTGCGTTGTGGTGTTCGCAGTCTTTATAATAATCCTCAAATCTGATCATAATCACATTTGTGCAGTTAACTGATTATTGAAGTGCTTATGTATACAGCATACTCCAAACGAGTAATCAGATTAAGGAATATTGATAGAGCGAACCCGAGGAAAATAGAGGCTTTTATCTTGATAATCAGTTTTTTTTAGTTTGTGTGTGGGTGCGGAGCTGTTGTGGAAGCTGCTTGTTGAATCAAACCTTGTTGCCAGTTTCGTTTCTTATCTGGTTTGTTTCCATCTACCTGGTTGACCGGTTGACCTGCACTTGAGCTTTGAGGTTTACACGATTTGTTGCATAATCGGATGATGATGAATAACCAGATGATGATCTAACAGAATGAGTGACGCAAACTTCTAAGTTGAGTACTTAAAAAATAAAATTCTTCATTGACTTGAGCATTGAGTGTTTGAGGCTTCCCAAAAGTGTTTATCAGGTGCGCCATTGAATTCCAGGGTTGCGAGGTCCTGTGAGAGAAACACCCAGATGGGTTTATGAAAACCAGAGAAGTAAAGTCTCTTAGTATAAACAGGCCTGGCAAGAATGTGAATGTGTAAACATGCAATTAATAATCTGATAATGATCTGATTTCTGCATTTATCTGATTATTCAGTGGTCATATATATGGTATATCCTATCCAGAAATCAGATGTAATTTTTTTTTTTTTTTTTTTTATAAAGAGAGATTTTATCCCAGTAATCGGAGTACTCATAGCATGCATACCAGTTACCCGATTTTTGCCAGTCTGTGCATTGCGGCTACTGGAAATGGACTACATGGTTGCCAGGTCCACATAATCTTACAGGTTTCACTTCTTTTTGACATATTTGCATAGACCAAGTGGGGGATTCCAGGCAACTCTGCAGTAAAACGCTAAACTGTTATTGAAGACAGAGACCGTACATACTGAAGAAAATTTTGAACTTTATTATTTATTACTAAAAATTTAAACCAGTCATGCCACATCTTTGTGAGATTATTGGCTGTTCACAATGTTGAAATCCGTTTACTGGCAGGTAAACCCGGTGGTTTTCCATTATCTGATTACTATAAGTGCATGTATACTGCTTTATTGTATTACTGACCAAATCAGATTTTCTCCAGTTATCAAATTATTAAGTGTATGGAACGCACTCCCTGTTTCTGGTACCTGTTTCTGGGACATCGCTACAGTATCTCATTAGCTCTGGTTATGGGTTCCTCAAATGCAAAGACTGAGAAATCAGAGAAAGGATATGCATGCTTTAAGAAATCCTATTACAGGGCTAAAATCTATCAGATTTCTTAATTCAATTTCTAGCCCTCAACCTGTTCTGAGAAATTACATTTTGGGACAGACACGGCCACTTAAATAATCAGGTAACTGCAGAAATCTGATTATGATGGGATTATTAAGTGTGTGTAAATGCACTCCGTGTGTTTATACAGTTCACTGGCTGTAAGTACTGAAAGCATCACAAGCTGGTTCCAAAAAATTAACACTGTCTATTATTACACATTTTAGTAACACTTATGTGATTTGGCTCCTTAATATCCACTCCTTTTCATGGCACAGTGTTTTTTTTTTTTTTTCATCATCATTCTCAATATGTCAGGAGAAAAGCTTAGTGTTGTTTAGAACTGTGAAAGAGCCTTTTTTGCATTTTACTTGCCTGTCACTTGATGCTTCAAGACCTTAAAATAAACTTGGCACAGAAGCACTTTTGAACGCTTTGGCAAAGAAAACGATTTAAGTTCAGATGTCAAGAACGCTGGCACAATAAGTGACTTTCTGCCTTACCCTCATTGTTTTGCCAAAGTTGACAAGTGGGTGAATTGTCATGCTGAGCTGGAGAGGGAGATGAAAAGCAATTCAATCCATTCTGCAATTCTCTTTAGTGTACCCCATGTGCTTTTTCATTGTTGTCTACACTGTTCTCTTTTTTTTTTTTTTGCCCCTCACACTCTGATGTAGTGGGAAGTTTTGATACTTGATCTGCAGTAGTGCTATGGCAAAGGAAAGCAATTAAAGGTATTAAAATCATAACAGCTGCAGGGTTGGCACATTTCACAATCCTTCTAAAGAATACAGCTATTGCTGTCTTTAGTAGAATCTTCTTTCCCATGTAGTTCCCCGGCAACTTCAGCAAGGAATCCCTGTCCTCATTCAGATCAGACCTGGCAATGGGCTTCTCGCTGATCTCTTCATTTACACACTACAATTCTCCCCACCGTCATCACAGGAGACCCCCTGTTGCTGTAAATTAATGGATTTTGGCTTCTACTGTCGGTCTGTTTTGAGAATTAAAGCTGTTGATTAAAGCTGTACTCTGGAACGAGCAAGTTTGCACTTTCTCCCTTGCATTTTAACCGGCATCTACCGGTTTACCACGGCTGCTTCTTATTTCATAATTTCTCTTCCTTTGTCCTTTCTATTTTCCCTGGCTTGCTGCCACACTCACATAAAATAAGAAACTGCAGATTTTGTGAGGCGGGTGATTTTTTTTCTTTTTTTTTTCTTTATCTTTTTCACCATGGTGTTTTTGTTAGGAATAGTTTAAATCTGCAAAACAGGAAAATCTTGCTGTCTTTGTTCACAGGAGATTTTATGGTTAAGAAAAGTCACGGCTTCCTAGGCAATCATATCCTACACATTATATAGACACAACAACTATATACTGTAAACCGTAATATTTCTGATTTATAATATTCCTTTATTGTTAGAATTGACATTTTTAATACATTTTTATTAGTTTTTAAAAAAAAATATCATTACCACAATCTGAACTGTTCCTCACTTTTCTCATTGAAAATGCTTCTTTCCCATTCAGAGCTTTCCCATCTTTTTCTGTAAAGTGACCTTGAGTACCAGAAAGGCACTAGGAACTTGCTGTTATTAATGCTTAATTGTTCACTGTTTTTGTGTGACGCGGAATTGGCTATGAATGAAATATGGTGGCGCGGTGGCTCGGTGAGTAGCACTGCTGTCTCACATTAAGAATGTGCTGGATTCAATCCTGTGTCCATTTGGGTTTACTCTGAGTCATCCGGTTTCCTCTCACAGTTCAAAGACCTGTATGAAATAAACAATAACAATAGGTGAAATGTCTCTATTTGTTCATGGTGTGCCCTTAACTACCAAGAAATGAATTGTTTCATGCTGTGGAACGCGAGATGGTTTAAAGTACTTAAATTGAGTTAATCATGAGCAACTGGACATGTGGGAGATATCGAAGCGGAATGAGTATGACTCATTTGCAGGGGCAGACTTGAACTCCATATCTCTAACTTCTCCAAGAGGCATTAGCTAATAGACAAGCATTTGTCTGGACCTGGACTTCACTACTGTGTCCTGCAGTGCTGAGTTCTTAATCGCACCACCACACTCTGATCTAGCGCACAAATTCTGCAGGGGTGCGACGTGTGGGCGAAGAGCTGTTATTTTCCAAGATCTGTGGAACCGTAAAAATTACTTCAGGAACATGCGGACAGGCTAGGGATTAATTTATTCATGTTCACATGCATGTCACTCAGCATCTAACAGATTTGAGCTCCAGGTACCTGGAGTGCCTCATAGCTGAAGATTCCTTCTGATACTTAAATATGGGATACTTAATATAAAAACTATGGAAACATCATTGACATCTGCATTTGCTTTTGTGCGGTCAAGATGAGCTTTTTGTCAGTTCATGGTCTGAATTGCGCTGTATTACATCAACTTCTGAAAGAGATTTTGCACTTGTGCAATGAGATTTACATGTTTGTCCCCAATCCCCCAGAGTAGCGAGCTGGAATTAGTTAAAGTACGTTATACATTAAGCCTTAAGCATAACAAGCTCCATGTGATTGTTAGCAAAGCCTTACGCTAAACCTCAAATGGGTCATGTGCTAGCCAATTTCAGCCACCGTAGATTTTCAGCAAGAAACAGCATTATTGGTTTTTTTTGGGCGAAACAGAAAATGAGATTAATTTCACAGAGTGCCAGAGTGTGAAGCTGAATACAGACAGTGAACAAGCGGAGCTTAGGATGCAGACAGGAACTCTGTGTACTCTGAATCCACAAGTTTGGAAGTTTGTAAATGGTACCTTTTTAATAGAAAGCTCAAGGGTGGCCTAAACGCGAGCTCAATAAGGCGCCCAAACAGTGCTGCCACACCAAAGGAACTTTTTCATAGTTCTTAGAACTGTTGGAGAAGGTCTCCATTAGAATGCTATGTATAGGGGTTTCAGGGTAAGGCCTCTGCTTGGCCTATTGGAACCCAGGGTGATACAATACGTGTTGATTAGTCCAGACGTAAGAGCACTGCTGTTGGTCCAGTTGTAGGGACACAAGTGTACAGTGATTGGTCAAGATGCAATCACCTATATGGAGCTACACTGCCATTACTAAATATAGGTGTACACCAGTAGCTGTTTAAACAACACTTCTACTGTCAGTGGTACTACAGGTAAGTGCAATAGTACTGTAATTTTATAATTCAGGTGCTTCTGAGCCTGGATGCATCAAACTTTCATCTAAAATTAAAACTTGCGCGGCTTCTGTCACTTGAGCATTACACAGTGTTCCTACTGGCGGTGCGAATACACACTAACAAAGGTCCTGGAACAAAAACAAGGGGTTTTAATAGCAGAGGATGTGATCAAAGGAACTGCGAGTTGTCGTGGAATTGTCGTGCCGGATAAATGTGACAGGCGTCTCGAGAGGGACAGAATAAGCCTGAAGAATATGAAAAAATGAGGGGTAATGAGGATTAGAAAATAATTAAAAATGCTTATCCCCCTGTACCAGTAACATGTTCATCTTGAGCAATAAAGATCAGCAAAAGCTGTTCGTTCATGTTTGGATATCAACCAAATCTTTTGTTCTTTATTTAAAAAAATACAAATACATGAACACCTTTTCTGTTTTGGCTCATCGTACTTGGACATTTCAGGCATTCAGATTTCTACCATACTACATTCTAAACAGCATTTGGAAAAAAAGAAAATACCATATATATAAATAAATTTAAAATACTGTTTAGTACAGTAGTACACAGCGTTGTGTGTACCAGCGTTCTGAAGTTCTGAATTTACCTTAGTTAAACTCCTCAGTCAGGCAAACGTTCCTGGGGCACTGTGGAAAAAAACAGTGCTATTAATCTGAACCTACCCACCAGTAGTACATATTAGACCGCTAAATGCAATTATTAAACTAGGTAAGACATCAGTCATGTTAGCGTAAACAAAATGCAGACGATTTTTTAGTGTCTGTTTATTCTTAATTTCTCTACCAATGCAGAAGTAACTCCCACGTTAAGATTTTTTCAGGTACACTTGTGCCCCCTATGCCTGATTGGCAAGCAGAGGGGGTACAGCTGTGCCCCTGTACATGCTGCGTGTGCCCCCTAGTGCAACTTGTAGTTCAGAAACTCCCCTGTCATATTTCCATCCATTCGTTTTATTATGGTTATTGGATTAGAAAGGATGGATGAAACGGAGTAAATGTAAACCCTTTTTTTTTTTTTTACCCTTGCTTGCCATGATGAGCACATTTGTCAGATCGGCAGTGATGCAGTTGATCTTATAAAACTTAAGAATCTGTCCTGGCCTTTCTAGTGTGTCATACTCCATCTGTTATGAGAATATTTAGCTGAAGTTGTAATATGTTGCTTGTCTGCATTAAATTTTCTTGTTGATAGCAGTGGCAATTTGTGCAAACATGGACACGATGGCAGTTCTCACTCTGATATTAAGTATTGTCTGAGAAGCCAACTGATTTGTAAACCCCTCTGTCTTTGGGGAAAAGAAAACTATCGTCAGATTGCCTTGCAAGGATTTATGCACTGCAGAAAGGAGATTATTGTGCGAGCGAACTGTGGTTTGGAACTAATTTGCCTTAGTGAAGAACTCTTCACTGGTGTCCTTGCCCAAACAAAACCACAATAGATCCCGTGTATGAGTTTGAGCCAAGTACGAAAATGCCTGGGATAGTCTTGTTTCATTTGTTCGTTGTTACTTTATGTAAAATAAAATTGACCTTTTTCGAGAGGGATTCGGTAATGTGATTATTTTCAGTAACTGGTATTTCAAGGCAAGTCACTTTTATTAAATATTAAGTTATTAAATGATCGAATTTTTACAGTGGAGAATTGTCTCAAAGCAGCTTCACAATAGTATATTATCTGAAAAGGCCATTTTCATATTTAGCAAGCCTGGGGCTACAGTGGAAAGGAAAAACTCCCTGAATGTAGAAGGAAAAACCTTGGTTGGAAAAAAAGAGTCAAAATGGGACCCATCCCCCTTGGGTGGCCTAGATGTTAATTGAAATGTAATTGAAATTGAAAGTTGTATTAATAGTGAAAATAAGTAAATAATAAATTTTAGATTCTATTATTAAATAGGTTTAAGATAATAAGTGTTCAGCAGGCAGTTCTTGGAGGCACATCGTCTCCTAATAACCAAATGATGGAGGGAGTTATTGTACTCTGGTATGGCCTGGGCATGGTGGAACTGGTTTCTATAGTTGAAAACCAGTAGAGTGATGCTGAGGTGCAGGATCATGTAAGTGTGTGATGCTGAAACTGGAACATCAGCTTGAGAGAAAAGAGAGAATGTAGTTACTTATGGGTTAGGAGCACAGAGTATAAACAATCACTGATGCCAGGTGCAGCATGAAACTCCAGCAGCACTTCCACTCACTGATCTGTTTATTAGTTGCACCTTGTTTTTACACTTGTTTGATCAGTTGCACTTACCGTATACGTAGAAGCACTTTGTAGTTCTACAAGCACAGACTATATTCCATATGTTTTTCTACATACTATGCTAGTCCCATTTACAGTCCCAGCTTTAATATTTGAACATCTTTACAATCCAAACCATGTCAACGAATGAAAAAAAACCCCAAATTAATCAAAGTAAAATGTTCAATTAGTCATAATAATAATTTGACCATCTCGCTCAGAACTGTGCACAACTGCTAACATAGACGGAGTGTAGAAACGAGGAGGTGTACCTAATAAAGTGACATCTGCGTGTACATATGCTCTGCTGTATAAGCCTTACTTCTCTCCAAACTATTAAAGTGACCTGTTTCTGGGTGGGTCTCCAAGTGTTGTGGTAAAGCTCAGGCAGGGCACAGTGACTTGCGATGTGCTCATATCCCAGGAGACCTTTCAGCACCTGGATGAGTGAAAAGAGCTGGAGGCAGGCCAGTGTTTGTCCCAGAGTTGCAAAGGGAAGGGGGAGGGTATGTTGAGCTGTAAACGTATCCACTGCTATCAGGGCTAAAACTGAGCTTCAGGCCTGCTACTGCAGCTGCTGATCCAGACAAACTGGGAGACGCATTCCACGTTGGGTTTGGAAAACGAAATCATTAGACTTCTTCCTTCCCTGATATCTGAGATGGGTATTTGCATCAGGAATGAGTTTTTGGCAGCTCTGTGGTGATGATGATACTCCGCGTCTTCAGTATCTCAATTCCCGTGTGCACGCTTGTGGATTATTTCCATGAAAGACAAACCACTGCATGTCTTACACATTTCGGAGCACTCTGGCATTTTTCCCTGTTGGATCTTTTATGTCAAGTTCTCCTCTGATCATTTACTAGGTAATGAAAAAATGCTCTGGAGGTGAAATTTGAAATCGTAGCCTGAGGACACCACTCCTGCCATTCCGACAGTTAAATGCCTTTCTGAAGTGCAAAAGCACAGTAAGTTCTTCTAGCAGCGGTATTCGTCAGGCACAGTTTCACACACAGCTCTAGCTATTAGACGCAACCGAAATCTACCTCTCCAGGGTTTTACATCAGTTAAACCAGCCGATTCCAGGACTGGTATAACACAGTTCTTAATTCCACTGTTCTGCATGTACACATTAATATTTCTACAGCTCATAACACACGCACACTCACCTGTCACTTTATTAGGGACATTCTATTAATATTGGGTCGGGCCCGCCTGTGCCATCGGGGGGGAAAAAAAGCCCCAGGTCTTTACGGCATGGATTCCAAAAGATATTGGACAAATTCCTGTGAGATTCTTCGTGTTGACATGAATACATCACACAAGGGTGCAGTTTCACTAGAACATATTTGATTTAGGTACGTTTAAGCAATAGAAACAAACACAAGTTTTCTTAAGTCGATCAGCCCTGCCTCCTACAGACCCTATCCAGTCGTGTTAAGTGTGCCTAAATGTACTTCAGTTGTATCCCCTCCAACGTCTTATTGTCTTAACTTGAAAAGGGAAGTTGTGTATATTTATGGTATTAAAGCATATGATATTATGTAATCTGAATATGTACATGATATTGTATATCATTTCGGAGTTTCTGAACTTGTTGTTGTGTTGTCTGCTGGCTTCTGTGCTGTATGCTTCAAATGGAAATCATTATGCCGAACCACAATATATCGAAACCTCAATGGTAAAGGCATAACCAATCAGAAACGCACAAATTTATCAAATACGTACTACATACTAAGCAATTGTAATTTTCTTTCAGATTCAGCTTTTCATTGGAAATGCGTATGCTGCTTATATGGTTTCTATTGGAAATCATTGCCCTCATACTAGCAAAACAAAGCTTTTTTTTTTTTTACTTTGTGCAAACTGCTGTAGATGGTACTGTCTGCTCTGCTATGATGTTGCACAAGCGAATTCTTCGTTTTTATTATTTTTGCATTTCTGTATGATTTCCAGAATCGTTTAAACTGTGTCCCTTTACAACTGCGCTGTAATATAAAAACTTATTATAAGAAAAAAAAATGCAGTCCTAATTAAGTGCTTTTTTTGGCACCTCCCAGCTTTGCCCATTGGACCAATTTTGGCTGTGAAAGTCAGACACAATACTCAAATAGGCTGTGGCATTCAAGCGATAAATGATTGGTATTAACGGCCAAAACTGTGCCAAGAAAACATTCCCCACATTACCCCCCCCACTAGCCTGGACTTTTGTTGAGTAAATTAAGTCATCCTGTAGGTGCCAAATTCGGACTCTACCATCTGTGTATCGAGATCCAGCAGAAGGAGGCTACATTTTAACAGTCTTCAGCTGTCCATTTTTAGTGAGCCCGTGTCGCTTGCAGCCTCAGTTTTCTGCTCTTGGAAATAGATGTAGTCTTCTGTTGCTGTATTCCTTCTGCCTTAATGTTTGTGTTGCACAGTCTGTGATTTTGATCGTACAAAATGGTTATCTATGCCTTTCTGTCAGCCCAGTAGAGACGGGTCATTCTTTATTAATTTCTCCCATCAACATAGGGATTTCTGTTCACAGAACTGCCGCTCACTGGATGTTTTATCTTTATTGCAGCATTCTGTGTAAAATCTAGAGACTGTTGTGTGTGAATACTAAGAACGCAGTCATTTTATTGTTATAAAAATATTCGAACCAGCTTCTCGTTGAGGAACAATCGTGCCGTGAGCGAAATAGCTGAGATCACATTTTTTTTTCTTGGTCTGTTGGTTGATGAAAACTTAACTTAAGATTCTGGCCCATGACCGCAAGTTTTTATGTGGTGATGCAAAGCTGATTGATTGGAATTGCTTAAATGTGAAGGTGTACATGTGTACCTGATAAACACATTGAAAATGTTATAAAACAAAACTATACTGAAACAAACTTAAATGATGTTTATGAACTTGGATACGGGTATGTACTGTGTATGGTGAATGTTAATGTTCTGTTCCACAGGACTTTAACCGTCTTTAAAAAAAAAAAACCAAAACAAAAAAAACTTGAATCACTTACTGAAAGTGGGTGGAGCGTTATCATGTTTTCTTTGATTCTCTTTTCTGTCAGTATTGGTTTACTTGTACTTTTTTTCTGTCATTCATACTAAAATGAGATGTTTAAGAGATATTTGTTTTTCTTATTGTAAATTTTGCATACCTGTATAGGTGTACGAGGTATGAGGTGTCCCTCATCATTGCTTTCTACTAAATTTTGGAACATCGCTGTGGGGTTGACAGCTGATGTTGTACAATACATTACAACACGATAGCTCACTGTAGGTAATTGATTTAATCTGAAAGGTGCCTGAGGTTGGGAATGTCACCTAACCGCTTAATCGTCCCGGTTCGATCCTGTTCACAAATTCTGTATGCGTGGAGCCTGCATGTCTTTCCTGGGTTTTCTCTGGGTACTCCAGTGTCCTTAGCATCCCAAAGACATGCGAGTCAGGTCAATCGGTGTTGCCAAAGTTCCCTTGCTATGTGAGCATGTGCATGAGTGTATGTGCCCTATGATGTATTGGGGCACTGTCTGCGGTCGTTCTTGCACTGTACTGCTGGCTAGGCTTTACTGCGACCCTGACTAGGATTGAGCAGATCAGAAAATGAATGAATGAATGGAATGTCTGGGGTTGAGAGCAGGCCTATCTTGGATTTTGTTTGAGTTAAAACAGGGCAGGATTGACGATCTGAGAGTGTCATACTGAGGTTTACCGTGATGTTCATTACTGTGTGTTCTACTGCCATTGTTTGTTTCTGTAAATGCAATGCTTGGATGGTTCATATTATTAACCTGGTAGCAGTTATTGTGGTTGAAATAGGAGATTTCTAATCATATTTTCTCTTTAGTGTGTTGCGTGTTCTGTGGTAGGATTGTGCTTGGACCAGTCGGATGTTGTGAAAGTACCAGGCATCTGTTTTACTTAAGTGATGAGTCCTAACTGCTTAGATTTGAAGTTGTATTTAAATGCATCTTGCTGCACGGCCACTAAGCATTTATCTAAGAATGCAGTGGGATGAAGTGCCTTCTGGCTTGCTCTGGTTTTCATCATTTCGCAAAGTTGATGGATGAAACATGGATGACATAATGACCATGCTATTTCTTGTTCTTTCTTTATATTGCTTAAACAGACTTCTCCTTAGCCTCCCAGTGAATGAAAAAGGACATTTTCTGTTATCAACAGGGGCAGAACGGCAACAAATAACAGTCTGGGAATGTACTGTCAGATGTCCCCTGTTTATTACACCAAATATGAACTGACAGCTTTATCAGTCAGTGACTCATTCTAATTACTAATAAAATACTAATGAAATGCACAAAATATTAATCATTTCTTACATTATTTTTCACTGAAATTGTTTTGCTGATTGCGATTTTTAATGAACAATGCTTTGAATTCAAGAAAACTGGAAGAACAGAAGTATTTTCAGTCTGGCCTTTTTTGGCCCTCACTGGAGTAAAACAAACAAGTTCAGTCTTGTTTGTCCAGACTGCTACAGATAGTGCTATTTCGTTGCTCTGCTTAAATGAAAAAAAAAAAAACCCAACAACACGGTGGCTCACAGCAAAAAGGTCATAAGTTCAATCCCAGGGTGGAGCGACCTAGGTCCTTTCTGTGTGGAGTCTGCATGTCTGTGTGGGTTTACTCCAGTTACTCTGGTTTCCTCCCACATTCCAAAAACCTATGTGTTAGGTTAATTGGTGTCTTTAAAGTGGACCCTAGTTTGCAACTGTGTGCATGACTCTCTGTGTGCCCTATGATGGATTGGCACCCCATCTAATGTTGGTCGTGCCCTTTCGGGCATGACCCTGTGTGAATTTAGCGGAAGATAATGTATGGATGGACGTTAGCTGAGTAGAAGAGGTAGTATGTAAAACGATAAAAAAATCATTTTTCAAGGCTTTCCTCCCCATAATTACATGCACAGAAAACAGTAAAATGAAGCTAAATGAATGTAAGAAGTATCTGACCTCTAATTTGATTACCTCTATTTAATTAATTACCCATTTTTATTGTCACTATTAATTAGTTGCTTTTCAGTCCATCAGTAAGGCCATGTGAAAATACACTTTCTAACAAAAAGTATATTCAGTTACTGTGCTTTAATTTGCTTTAAATATTTGCTCAGTGGCACTTGGATGTCACACACACGTGTGCATTCTTGTTATTCCTATGAGGATATCCCACTGGAATTCCCAACACCCAGTGCAAACTGACTGGAATGGCATGCTAGACTTGCACCTAACCTTAACCTCAGTAACATAAAGCAGGTCTTTTTGGTTTTATTTAAGAAGTGAGGACCAGGATCTTCGTCGCCAGTCAAAATTCCAGTTTTTCCTATCTCGCGCACGCACGCACGCACGCACACACACACACATACACACGCACACACGCACACACACACACACATACACACGCACGCACGCACATGTTTTTGTGCTGTAATGTATTTCAGAGTTGAGCCTTTGGTCTCCAGTTTAATGAATTTTCATCATATTCTTATTACTACATATTTTCTTCATCATCATTGTTACTGGGTGGAGGAACTGGACCCTTGAGACCAGGTGGAGCAGAACTGGACTGTTAAACATGTGGTTGTGGTCATTTCTGTGTTTTTGTGCCAGATTTACCAGTAAATTCCTCCTGCTCTACTTTCATCTTTGACCACATTTGGTTAACACACTTGTGTGGTCATTATCCCATTCAGGATCCTGAACTCCATCTAGAATGCACGTAGCTGCCAATCACAATATGGAGATAATATATATTATAATACAATATAATCTATAAACATCAGTGCACACCACTATATTGTCTAACCAAGGAATAGTATTTACAGTAAATCCATCTCTCCATCTCTCTGAGCTTTTGCTCGAATGCGCTGTAACTTTGCTGTGGTTTTGTTCTAGGAATCGTGTCTCTTCCCTCAAACAGGAACTCTCGTTAGCCACCCTGCTAAGTTCACTTTGTCCCATTTCTTCGGTTACATCAGTACATGAGAGATACCTGCTTTTTCTCACTCGGCTGCTGCTCCTGGATCTAACAGTGTGCACTTTACATTTTGTCTGCCCAGCTGAATCCAAAGCTTTGGGGAAGTCATGCAGGCATACAGACTCCCAATCAATCCAAATTGGTAACCTAAATCCATTTCTTTTAGAGGATTTTGGTGGATTCCCATCCAGGTAGGACCCTGGTGAGACTTTAAGTGGTTACTGGTCTTATACCCTGGTCCTGAAAGGGAAGAGAGCCAGGCTAAGAGTTAAGCTAACCCAGCTTGGACCTAATAATGCAAGGATAGAGAAAGAGGTGTCGTCTATTAATTCAAACTCGATCAAAGTGGCTGTTAAATGAGAATGGAAAAAATAGCTTTATCTGACTGAATTCTCTAATTCTCTATTGCATGCAAGGGGGCAAGGCAGGAATCCCGAATGCTCTTCTTCAAACTTTTGAAAAAAAGATTGAATGTGTCTAAGGCAAAGTGAGAGAAAGGTAAAAAATATTTTGTATTTTTTTAGTGTTTCTTGCTGTTTATTTTCGATATATTCACAAGAATTAATGCATCACTGAGGAGGGTAGGACAGACAGTGACTTATCATTTGAAAGACCTTCAGTTTAACCACGTGATTTGAAGGGGGGGGGTGTTTTAGGCAAGGTGAAAGGGTTATGTGATGCTTGAGCCTTGTTTCATTTTGAACAAAACACGTCACTGACATATTATTAAGACCCCATGGAACTGGTAACCTTAAGGAAAATGGGTATCATAAGCTCCCCAGTTAAAACATTAATCAGCTTGCATATAAAAAATAGTCAAAAAAAATCACAGTCAACAGGAAATTCTCATCAGGATGTGGATTGGGAATCAAATTGCTTTACTTCCATGACTGTTCAGTAGGTGAGCCACACTCCTACAGTGCAGTCTTAGGCCTCCATTAATGGATGTGCCATATATATTATTTGACATGTGTATGCAGTATTAAAGAAAACATAAGTAAAAAGCCTAGTGTGTAAGTATTTAGTGTGACTTCCATTTATACTTGAGCAATAGGAGCATATGGTCATAATTCCATTGCTAAAACAACAAATGTAATTGTGACCCAAGGCTTTTGCACAGTACTGTAGCATATTCAAGAACATAATAAGAACAAGACACTTCATCACCAAGTCCCATTGTTAAACTGGATTAACGTTGTATTGTTGTGGTGCTTCATTTGAATGGAGCACATTTTTTTTCCCTGTGCCCTGCTTGTTGATAAAAATTGCAGTTTTACATTTGTATATATTTCTCACTTGTGTTTATGTATGATCTATCCGTATGAAGATCTTATCTCATGCAATTGTGTTTATGCTCACATTAGAAGGTCCTGGGTTCGATCCCAGGGTGGAGCGGCCTGGATCCTTTCTTTGTGGAATCTGCATGTCCTCCCCGTGTCTGTGTCTGGGTTTACTCTGGGTACTCCAGTTTCCTCCCACAGTCCAAAGACATGCATGTTAGTTTAATTGATTACTCTAAATTGACATTGACTTGAATATATATGACTAGTCCTGATGCAAGCGTGTGTATAGATATAACCTTGTGCGTGTCGCTGAAATGGCCACTCGCGCTGATTAGTTATAGTTATAAACCAACCAAACAATCAAATGTTCACATTATTGCTTTGCTGCAAAAACCTTGCCTTTCAGTTTTCTGTATTTTGCTCAGTACATAACTGTGCACACTTGGGTATTCTGTCCAGTGTATGTATTTTCTTTCCTTCTGGCCAGAATTGTTCAGCAATGTCAGGCTCAAGATTTCGCTCTCTTAGGAAATAAACTCTGTATTGTATTGCACTGTGTACATTTATTCCCCAAAGACTATAGAACAAGCAAATTCTTGTCTTAGTGTAATGTGTGGAAGCAGACCTGTGGATGCAGACCTTGTACTGAAAGTGCAGCAGCTGCAGTTGTGAGTGCTTGTGAAGGATGTTTTCAGGTATTCAAACAGACATCGTTTTTTTTTACTGGCTGTACTCCCAGCTCAACTTTTTTTTTTTTTTTTTTTTTTGAGTATTTGACACTTGCCATCTGTGGGTATAGGATGACATGCTGTCCAGTTCATTCTACCACAGTTCCTACTAAATCCTATTGGTGGAAAAAAAATAATCTATAAACGGTACAGTTCAGCAGGTCATTAAATCAATTTTATATATAGAAAATGTATGTGTTTTAGTGGTTAGCTGGGCAATATCTAAAAAATAAATGGTTGCAACATTTTGTCTGCACTGGCTCTATACAGATACCAAAATGATACATTTCTATTGTCACAAAACTTGTGACAGTAAAAAACACCAATTAAGAGGAAGAAGCGGTAGATTCCTGTCAAAAAATTAGAAATGACAGCATGTGCATCATTTTGTTCCACTTCTCTTTTAATGGAGATTTCTTCACTGCTAATGAAGGATAGCAACAAATGCTTGCTTGTCAAATTCCACATACACTGCTCACTAAAATTAGGGGATATTTTAAAATGAGATATCCCATAATGAAATATCCCCGACTTTTTGTGAGTAGCGTATTTAGCGAGGTGATACGGGTTTAAATGCCTTATTATTGTTTTCACCATGCGTGTTACAGCAGTACGCACTTACTGTAAAGAACTAGAACCTTAAAGACATGGCTGTAACCCAAAGAGCTCCGCCTTCACATCACTGCTCCCTCAATAATATTCCAATGCTTATCTGTAGTGAGAAATGGTGGCTGTATGATTTGCCAATTAGTTAATTATAGTGAGGTTTGACTGACAAACATCTTATAAGCAAAAGGAAGAAAGTTCCCCAGTAAACTGTTAACATGTCTGCTAGCAAGGCATTGATGAAAACTTTGTTTCGATAACTACGACAAATTGTGTTGTGCTGATGTACTGTTCCCCAAACAGTTAATAAAAACGTAGTTGTTGTGACGGAGAATAGCTTCGGATGTTTCTTAATAAACAGTCAGTTTAGCCAAATTCTACCTCGAGATGTTTACTGCACTGAAAACTGTTGTTGTTTAGTAGGTAGTGTCGTAACGGTTGTTTTCTTGAGTGAAGTAAAAACCATTCTCCGAACCTCTGCAACCTCTACCTGCTCTCCATGGGTCTTTTCCCCCTCACTTTTCTAAGAATTCCTAATGTACCCCCCATTGTCTTGTCTTGTTGTTTCCCTATTTCTCGTCTTGTTTTTCTCCCAAGAAAGAGATCTTTCTAAGTATCAAAAATAAGCACAACACATTTTTAGAAGACTTTTTGGTACAAGTTGGAACTGGGACATCTCAGTCGGTGCCTTGGGACCTCTGTTATTTTTAAATTATCTCTCTTAATTTTTTAACCAAGACTATGCGCATTTTAGCTACATTAAACATATTATAGTAATATGGCAGGAAAATACTTCACTTGCACCTGCTGTACCTCAAATTAAAGCGAGAATCCCGACTCTTAGATTGAGAGGACTTTATTTAAATGGTGCTGCACTCATTTACTTGGCACCTACATCAATCACATAAGAAGATAATATATATTTCTGGTAAGTTAGTCGCTTTCTAGCATTCGTATAATTTAACTCTTCTCAGCATGCTATTTGAATTGGCACTCTCTAATTTTGTATTTGTTTTATTTCCCAAAAATGTCCAAAGAGATCTCTGTCTGTATAGGATTAGTCTGATTATTATCCAACTGCACAGGCTGGTGGAAATACAAAAGTTTTAGAAGAAAGAATTACAGTCTTAGTCTTTGGTTACTAATTTTGTGGGAACACTGTGTGTGTAATCTGCTCAGCCTGTGCAAAGAGAAGTATGGTGATGCTTGAAAGTTAGTGAACCCTTTGGAATGTATGCCTTCATAGGAAACATTCTGCATTGACAGCACATAAACATTTCAGCTTGCTTAATATTGGCTTGGAGGGATTTTAGTCCATTCTTGTGTAAAGAACAGATGCAACACTGGTATTTTGGAGGGTTTCCACACACTATCTCTCTGCTTCAGATCCTATATTTTTCATCACAATTTACTGGTATAATTCAGAATTCATTGTTCATTTATTGTTCTTGATGGCAAGGCGTCCTGGCCCAGATTGCCTAGATGTGATCATTTTCTGTTGTTTGAATGCAGTGTTTTTCTTTCTCAACACATTTTCAGACAGACAAAAATCTCTATTTTGGTCTCATCCACGTACAATAGAAGTGGCATTCTTTTTCGTCCCTTATACCTTTATACCTTGTGTAAATCACTTTTGTAGGATAATGTACCACTTACAGGTGCAATGTTGGATCTTTATCTTCAATAAGAAAAGACTAAGTGTAATATTTGTCTCGTTTGTTTAATTTGAATATGTTTATCTACTTTTAGGACTTGTTATATATATATTCATGTAGAAACATAAAATCCTTTGTAAAAGGTTTACGTATGTTCAAGCAGCGCAGCAGAACTTGGTGTTATTTTTGCTTTAGTGTCAAAGGAAGATGGTGTGAGATTCGAGTTCCTTCTGTGACAGCAGCTCTGACCTTGCTCCGGTCACCACTATTACAGTGCTGCTGCCAATCCAGCAGTGGCCCAGATCCAGCAGCTCAGATCTGACCTTTTCCACTTCACCATATGTCATATGGCCACACTGTGACGCGTCTTCAAGGGTGATGTTGCCACTGTCCCTCAATCTCAGCTTAGCTGAAGGTGTTTCAGCACTGTGTTGCCAGATTGCTCTAGCAGGAAAGGGAATAATTGACTAGGACTGCTGAGCATCAGTACAAGGCAATGATTCAGTTTCTGAATTATTAACCATCCCTCACGTCACACTCCTCGCTTGATCTATCCTTAATATCTAAGAATTGGATGTGTACATGCACACATTTCAGGTCATAAATATGAATATGAATCACCCTGTGAACTGTCGGTTTTCTTACTACTACTTCCTCTTTATGTTACAAAGAGGTGTAATTTGTGTTGAGGAGGTAGGTTATTGCTTTTTGCCAACCCCCGAGCGTAGTGAACAGTGTAAGTAGAGGGTAAATTTGAACTTTTGCTGAGTACCTTCAACTAGTTTTAAGCCGTTTTATCTTTGTAGAGCGGAAACTTTAGGATTTTATTTTTTGACGAGGAATTAAGGGTTTGATGAGTGGGTGAAAATTAATTTACACATCCCTGTGACCCATAGATTTGACCAAAATAGACGTTCACTGAACAGAACCCGAGTGGAACGCTACCATTTACACTGCTTCCAAAGCCTAAACTGTTATACCCTTAAGAGGGTGTTTTAATGGATCTGATGCTCTCGTTTGATAGCGGCTAAAAGTGCATTCATAGACAGTATTACGAACAACATTGGAGATCAGCCAAATAAAACAGAGACTTGGACTGTGAATGTGAACCGATTTTTATAGTTATAGTTTAGAGAGAATATACAGGAAGAGGGAGGAACAAACGTGCTTGTTCCAATAGTCTCCTTTACTGTGTTCCCTATTGATCAGAACCCCCACAGGACCAGCACATTTGGGTGGTGAATCATTCTCAGCGCTGCAGTGACACTGATGGAGTGGTGTTCATGTGCGTTTCGCTTGAGTGACTGGATTAGACACATTAGTGCTGCTGGAGTTTAAAAAAAAAAAAAGAAAAGAAATTAGAGCATGACTAAAAGTGTTCAAAAGCAGATGAGCTGCTGTTTCCGACTTAACATCTACAAGGTGGAGCAATATGGTAAACCCGTCAGGAGTGCACAGCGACAGAAAACGGTGTTCTAAAACTCCAGCAGCACTGCTGCAAAGGGGGCTAACAAAGTATGTAGAGATGGACTACAGTCTGTAATTGTAGAACTACAAAGTGCATCTGTATGGTATGTGAAACTGCTAAAATGGACAGTAGCTGTAGAAATAAGTGTAATAGTGTTAAGTGTTTTGGAGTCCAGCCGTTTTAACAGTAGCTATATATAGCCACTATTTAGTTTCACTAAGCAGTCTACTGCCTTGTGGAATGTTATTAAGCTGTTATGTCGCGCTTGAAAATAGCCTTAACACAACAATATTTCCAAAGTATTTTTAAATGGAAGAATGTGACTTTTACTGTAATAAGTCTGACCCAAATACCAAATCTCATCCATCAGCGCGAGCCATCCGAGAGCGGGTAACGATATAAACTGTTTTCGAGTTTGTTAGGTGTGTAATTGATTGGTTCAGTAATTACATGGTTTGTTTCAGCTGTAAACACGTGCGGTAATCTTTCTGAAATCTGCCAAGACTGTTTGTGTGTATACGTATCAGAGCCCGCTAAATCAATAGCTTGTGATTTTGTTTTGCAGGAATGCCCGCAGCAACTCGCAGCTCTTGAGCGCTGGTTCAGACCTCTGAGAGTAACCACTTTGAATGGAACCGAAGAGGAAGCAGCTCCGGCACAAACAGTTCATAATAAGGTAGGCAGAGCAACGGTGGATGTAGGTGGTTCTGACAGTTGGCAGAATAGTTACTGGCTTAGGCTCAGACAAAGAAGGATGAACACATTGTTCAGCAGTTAAAGGAGCAGCTGGAAGCCTTTTCTCACTTTGCATATCTGTAGGATTAATTCTTGTCAGATGGTCGAGAGAATGCACCACCTTCGAGGTGGAATTGTTCAAAGTAAAAGGCGTTTTTTTTTTTCTTTTCTTTTTTTTTCTTCTTTCCAATTCACAGAGTCGATTAAGTAGCTTAATGTACATTCTTGGAAGTGCTGCAAAAAGAATTGCTAAACTCCAAACAAAGCAGCCTTGTTTATATGCTAACTGCAGGTCATGGTGGCAGTGCCGACAGTCTGTTGCTCCTCAGAAGCAAATTTAGCAGCTCGTTGTAGATTGAAAAAGCTCGAGAAACCTCTTCGACCTTGCGTTCAGCTTGTAACCTGAATGCGCATGCATGCATTTCAACATTTCACACTAGGCTGTGCAATGGAAAGCAGCACGAGGGTCTTTGAGTTCTACTGTTCTGTCTCCTAAAAGAGGATTTTTACCAAGATATCAGCTGTCACTTCGATGTGCTAGGAAGAGGGTAAAAATGTGTTGCTGCTCGTCATGCTGGAGCCGTGAGCTTTACAGCAGCAAGTCTAAAACACTTTTACACCAGTAAGGGGAACAAGTGAAGGAATATGAGCAGTGCCTGGGAGGAGAGGCTTTTGTTCATATTAGAATATGCCTCAGAATGAGGGAGCTGTGCCTTTCGTGAGAATGTGCTGTTCATGCTTCTCATACTTTTTCTCTCCTTGCTAATACTCAAGTTTGCTCAAGTTTTGTTCACTGAACTTGGGACAGAATTTCCTCTTTAACCATAGACTGGAATCTGCCAAAGTTTAGAGACATTCCCTAGTCTACAAATGGAGGGCTCTGCATTATTTAATTGGACTTTATTGTTAAGATGAAGAAGCTGCATGCGTTTCCATGAACTTAATCCATTGGAGGTAAGGTTTTGTCAGTTATCCCATCAAGTTTACATGCACTTGCGTACTTGGATAATGAAGACTGCTTATCTCCCATAGTGTTTGCTATCCATTTAGTATATGCTGCATTTAGACAGGCTTCACTTCTTATGGGCTCACAGAACTGTCTGGCAACCTTGATAACCTTATGTGAGCCCTAAAGAAATGAAGCCTCTTGGAGGGCCTGGCCTACTTTTTCATGCATGTGCAGACTGAGAAAAAAGACAGTAAGGATATACGGTCAAATCTGGGTAATTGAACCAGCCGCTTATTCGGACCAAACCCTAACGTACCGAAACAAATCCTATTATATACGTGTAATTTTATTCGCTTACTTGGACCAAAATTCCGTTTAATCGGACCAAAGAATGTGAGAAGCGAATAAGAAAAAGAAGCCACAAGTCGCCACTTGGAGCGGATGCAAAGCTGATAAACGATGGGGGGATTTTGGGGATCCCTGGGAGAATTTAGGCTTTTATCAAAGGTCAGGAAATCCGAAAAGTTGTGTTGACAAGAGCAAAACTAGCATGAGGTGACCACACCCACCACTTTCTTGATTTTGTTCAAGTGCAGTCCGTTAAGAGAAAGCGTCAGATCCCACTGGATAAGTTCTTCAAACGTTGACTGGAATTTAGTAAGAACTGTTTTTTTTACAGTATTATGCTTAGCATGCTGAGTATTTATATATTGTGTTGTAGATCGTTTTTAGAAAAACTTGTTTTTTGTTTTTGTTTTTCAAAGAACAAAGTTGGTAAGCAACAGTAGTTCTTGTTTGTACGTTCGCTTGACCTATATATCACACAATAAAGGTTTAATAAACATTTAATATGTTACATAAATTCTAGCACGTCCCGTCTTGTAACATGGGGCATGTTCATTTAATCGGACAAGCCGGTTATTTGGACCAATACCATCGTGTCCCGATGTGGTCCGATTACCTGGATTCGACTGTACATGCGTTGAGAAATCAGATTGCCGAGTTAAAATCCAGCTCTCTTTCTAGGATTTCTTAATTTGATTTCTAGGGCTTTGAAAGGCTATTTGCATGACCATGTGATTATTCATATCTGCAGAAATCCAGTTATGATCAGATTAGTAAGTGCACGTAAATGGACTCATGTTCTCATTGCTCTCCAAGTCTAAGAATATAATGGAATACTAATACTAAAAAAGGGAGCTTTTAATGACATCCACATATGTAAATGTAACTACACTGCTCACAAAAATTAGGAGATATTTCATTATGGGATATTTCTTTTTGAGAGAAGTATATATGCAGTATAAACCTTTGCCCTTTTGCTTCTATCCGTATATAGGATTAAAAAATATTTATACAACAAGCATATTTTCTCTGTTAATCATTGTCACCCACCAAGGCCACTGAACTTTGAAAGTCCAAGGGTGAAATGCAATGGGAAGCGATGCATCACTGGTCATCATTGCTCTCTTTACCAGCCTCTTATTCTTATCATATGGGGAGATAATGCAGAAGAAGATGAATTATAAACTTGAATGAATAATTCAAAAACGATCGGTAGAATTTGAATTATTAATAGGCAATGGAGGCATCTCTTAGCAGCCGTCTTCTCTGGGGGGTCTGGCTTACATCACAGTGTGACGTGCATCTCATCCGTCTATCAAAAATCGGTTTAAAGGAATGCTCCGGAGTGAACATTCAGGTCTGGTCACTCAATTATAATCCTCTTTGGCAGACCACAGATTAGTTTAAATTGGCTTTGTAGTCGTAGATGCTTTAGTTCTTATAAAGCATCTATTGATCCTTGTTCTTACACTTGAGATAAAAACGTGGCTTCGTTCAGTCTTTGTCTTCATGACGCAGTGTGTAGCACAGCAGCAAAAGTCACATCGAATGAGATTTTCAGTTGTGATTTGGACTCCTGTTTTTTTTTCAGTAACAAAGAAATGCTACTAGTGTAATATGAGAATCCAGTACCTTTTTGGTTAAAGCTGGCAGAATGACTGTCAGTGTACAATATTTTTTAGGACACTCTGGGAGAAATGTATTAATATTTCATGCACCTGGGAGTGTTTATGCAGTCACAGAATAAGCATGACATTGTGATGATTATCACTTAAACATCATTTGATTGGCTAGTACGGGACTCTGCGTTCTCACATTTTACTCCTTCCTTTTGAAAAGTACACATCTCATTTTTAGAAAGGAGCATTTGCAAAAGATGAAATTTTGACCACTGCTCTTTCGGAGTGTTCATATTGGGTCTGTTTCAATACCTAGAGAGTGCCCTTGCTGCCCATTTCCCACATGTGGAAACATCAAGAAAGGTTAATTAGAGAGTTTACTGACCTACTGATTGGATCACTGATTGTTCATGGCCACTGCATGCAGCCAGTGTAAGCAAGCACGAAGCATTTAACGTCCATCTGATCAACATCTGTTTGCTTTAACAGCTAAGGTCTTAAAAATGTGTAATGAATTTTACTAGAGAATGAAAATCTGTATTTTTAATTCCAAATCTAGCAGCCATCAACAGACTCAACATAGAAAAGACAGTGTACAGGGTTGCCTGACACGGGGCTTGCATAGACTAGTCGACTGGGACATCCAGTAGTCCCAATGGGATGCTGTAGGAAAAGGCATAAGGGAAAAATACAGTACCGGGAAGGACAGCAAAGAAAGCAGCTGTTCTTAAAAGCACTTAAACTTTGGTAGTCTGGAAATATATCAGCGAAAATGAATCCAATTCTACAGTAATCTGCACTGCAGTGCTTAACGAAGTGCAAAGGTCCCGGGACTTAAATACACAACAGTGCTGATAGTGCAACATGTAATACAGTAGCCTTGAATCAATAAAAAAAAAACTTGCATTGCCTCAACTATCAGTTGTTGTTTTTTTTTGCTATTTCCAAACCTCGCTCTCTGAACTCTCCTGACACGTATGATCTAATTATACCTGTACCATCAATAAAAATGAGCCATCTGTGTGTTTGATAAAGAGGTTACACAAAAGTACCATTCTTTTATTAACATTTGTTCATTAATATTGCTTATTTTCATTTTATTGTATAAATGAAGTGCTGGATTATTGTGTATTATTTTGCACATTTATTTATTGTCACCTTTAAAAGTGTAACTTAAGGAAGCACTGAATCTGGAATTTTAATGTAGTGATCATGCATGTGTGTTATTTCAAATATGATTTGACATGTTCTTTGCCATTTGTCATTCAGCATTGAACTTCGGTAATGGAAAGAAAAACAACTAAAACTGAGAAATGTGAGTTTATTTCAGCTCAAGCTATTTGAAACATGACTCATACTACTAGGTTACTAAGTTATTATAGAGTTTTATGGTAATTGCTTGTTTATGTACTGGAATTGTTATTATTGTTTTGCTGCTCTCTGGGGTAGTGGGTTTTGCTTCTTCTGCTCATCTGGTCACACAAGCCATACAGCACTGCATAAGCAGAGGCGGGAGTTAAGAGGTTAAGTTTAACTTAATCATTTTTATACTGGGTTTTGTGCTTGAAGGTTTTTTTGTTGTTGTTGTTGTTCCTGACACAAAGTGTGTGGTCTCTAAAAGATTCATTTGTGGTTCATATGAATGAAGTATTTTGAACTGGAAAAAAAGTACACATGCTCACAAAATATGGGGATATTTCATTGCGGTGCACTATTTATTATTTATAATAATTATAAATAATTAGTTATTATTAGCAATTTTTACAAATTGCTTATAGACCTATACATTTCTCTTCACCATGTAGTTTAATGCAATTTTATTGCAACCATTGAAAAATATGTTCTCCGGTCCACAGATGTTCAGACATCTGTTCTCTCAAGCTTCATATTGTTAGGATTTGTGTAAATACGTGGCATTCTTTTGATACTGTTCCCCTCAGAGTGTTAAATGTTTGCAAAATCCACACTGGGTGTATGCATAATTAAAAAAGAACACAAACCAGTAATGGTTACTTTCAGTTCATTTGATTTTAATTTCTTTCTAACATAATAATTGAATTCAAATTAGAATATAGATAATTGTTTGCCAGTGTTATGACCTTGAGCATTTGTTAGCCGGTTAGATAGGCAAGCGTGCATGTCCCAACAGTCAGATGATTAAATCCAAAATGAACTAAATGTCTAAATGCTTCTGGCCACTGTTTGTGGTCTAGCTGGACTTCAGCACTATATTTGATTTCATATTATTATTATTATGATATTATATTTGATAAGATGTTTATTATTTATAAAGCTCTTAGAACATGCACTGTTACATATGCTTTAGAGGTTGTACTAGCTAACAGCGTTCTGTTATTTTGGTTGTTTGCAGTTATTATTCTGCTATATATCTATTAGTAGAGAAGTTCTGTTAATAGAATTAACAGGAATTAAATACTGAGGCCCGGGATCCAGCCTAAAAGTATCATCGTATGATATTCTTGAAACCCCACTCATAGATCCTGAATATAGTGCTCACAAACATTGGTTGAATTATCTCCTAGTTTATGAGCAGTGCAGTTACAACCCCATATTAAAGCTCATGAAAAACACAAGTCTTTAATCCGTAAGAAAATTACGTTTGCTACATTCAACATTTAAAAGAGTTTAAATAGGACATGTTAAACAAATAGGTTAATAATTTGTATTTAAGAACAGCTATAGAGCTTGTGTTTATAATGTAATCTTGAACACTGTTCGGGAGTTTAGAGTTGATATAAAAATGTCTCCCACCTAAAGCTGTACTGCATTAGGAGAGCAGTATTATATGATGAAAGTAAACCATTTAGGAATGATAGCATCGATGAGCTATGACTGGATAAAGCCACTCACATACGCATTTCTTTAGATCGCTCTAGTAAAAACTGAACGTACAAAGCAGACCTAGCCATGCTCTCAAAACCAAATATTCTGGGTCATGTAGGAGGTAGTGCATAAGATTGTTTTTGTTTTGAAGTGGAGCAAAGTCTGAAGCAAAAGTAAATTAATCTAGGTTTTTTTTTTTTAACTAGATAATAATTCCAAAAGAAGCAGTGACTAGGAAAGAATCGAATGCCCAAAATGCACGAGTGTTAATAACTGTATAAGAACATATGGAACGGTATGGAAAATGCCAATTAAAAAAGGTGTTTCATACATTGACTTTTATCTAAATGCAGACAATATAAACTCAGGTTTTGTTTGATCAACTTCGTTTCAATTTATTAATAAACATCCATTCCTGCATTTCAGGCCTGCAACACATTCCAAAACAATCTTAAGTCAAATTAAATGTAAGAGGCACTGTATTTTTAAAATTTGCATTTTCTATACTGTCCCAACATTTTGATGAACAGTTAAGACCATGTGTGCCTTTTATCCATCCCATTGCATTTTGAAGCTTCATCTTTATTGGCCAATGTTGGAGTCTAATTTCCATCTAGGTTTTCATCACATACTGGGCAGAATTGACCTGACTGTACCATCTGGGGGGAAAAAGGTCTGATTTATACTGGTTGTTTTTAATTAGGGGGGAAAAGCTGCCCATATATAGTGACAAGAATTGCATAGAGGCTAATGCATTACATGTGGACTTGATTGTCATGCTTGATTGTTTGCTTGTATCGATGATAATCCTTTAAAAGATGATCAGGACTTATGCCCTCTTAATATGAGATCCAGAAGCAGAGTCCAGATTAAAGGAGGATTTTTTTTTTATCCTTCGTGTTTTTTTATTAAATGATTTGGTTTGCGTGTAATGCAGACTCGCAGGTGTTCTGGAGCAGGGACTGGAACGTCTCTGAATACTAATGTAGCTGTCCTTTCACTAAATTGATTGTGTTTGCTTTACTGGCTAACACTGCTGCTGGCAGGTGAACACTGGCATTAGAGCACTGATTTATGTTGTTTGTGGTCCCTTTAAGTTCTTTTCCAGACTTATCTCGCGCTCTGTTTCATATCCTTGTGTGTGATATATGTGTAACCTGTATTCATAAAATGCATCCTTTCAGTTTTGGTGCTCTGGTATCTAGTAGAGTATGTGGGTTTTGTCCGGCGACCATTCAGTCTGACAAACAACGCCGGCCAAGACAAAGGCCAGCTCTCAGAGGTGCAGACTGGTACATATTGTTCTTTTTCTCAGACAGCTAGACCTGGATCTTTCTGTGGTGTCGTTCAGCTCTGCAGATTCATCACCCACTCACACACTCTTCAAGGAACGTCTTGACAGGGCCCAGGTGGCAGCAGTTCCTGCGTGATAGCTGTAAAGTTCAAGTACTAGTGTGATGGGTCCTGCTGACAGGAACCTAACAGAAGAACTGGCATGACTTATTCCTGTTTATCTCTGCGAATTTCATTAGAGTAACACACTGAATCCATGAGAATACTTAGTTTGTAATCCAATGGTATGTGGGCAATGCAGGAAGAGATTAGTTATAATCCAAGATTAAATGTTAGACATAAAATGTTTTGTTTTTTTTTTTTTTGAGGGAAAAGTTTACTGGACTTTTTTGCGTCAGTCAAAAATGTTTTCTGATTTTTAGTTGGCTTTTCTTAATACCCAAGTGTTGCCTGAATTTATAACAAATAATTGTGCGCTTAAGAGCCACATCATGTCCAGCCAATCAGCATTTGTTTGCTTTAGCAACTGAGATCTTTATAAATTACAACAAATTGGAACAGACCCAAAATAAAAATCGATCAAACTCAAAATGTTGCAGCCATAAACAGCCAGTAAATACAGTCACCTCAACTCTGCAACTGCTGCAATGCTGCTTCACGTGCAAAGGTGGGAGTTTAGGGATAGATGAAGGGTCAGTTACGCTTGTGTGTGTGTGTGTGTGTGTGTGTGTGTGTGTGTGTGTGTGTGTGTGTGTGTGTGTGTGTGTGTGTGTGTG